>CBVK0100527600.1:0-11839 GCA_900067695.1 Picea abies | reverse complement strand
TTTCCTTCGTATCTAATCTTTCTCAATCCAGGTTTTTCCTAGAAAAATAGCAAATGGGGCATTGTTCTCAACAAATTTAAGGACCTCAAATTTTTCCTCTGTCGAAATTCCATGAGCACTCATAAATGTCTGGGTAAGTCTTCCACATAGGGTTATTAACTTTCCTCTAAATAATCCTATTCCTCCCAATAAAGGAACCATAGCAGGTTTTCCCCAAATTTCCCAAGTTATTTCTGTCATGATATTCACCCATGTTTCCTCATCCAGAACACAGTCTATGTTGAAGTCTCCTATTATTTCTTTTATACACTCTTTTTCTTTTAACACCTATGATAATTTGATGTCTCTATGATCATTCAGGGTTTCTTTCATCTGTAATAATATAGTCTCTGATTCTTTTTGGAGTTCTATCATATCCTTATTCTCTTGGATTTTCCCATGGTTTTCTTGGCTCATATTCATCTTTTCAACCTTAGCAATCATTCTAGGGCAATCCAAAACTTCATGGTCCATAGATTTACAACAAAGACAACTAGGACATCTACCAGGGAATTCCTTAGCAATATGTCCCGGTCTTCTGCAACTATAACACAAAGTTAATCCTCTCTTTGTTTTAAATTATCCCCAACCTTTCCTATATTGCGCACTGGGATCATAGTAACTAACCTGCAAAAAATTCTTTCTAGGATCCTGCATCCATTTGTTAGTCCAGACATTCTTTCTATGCATGGGAATAACATATCTTTCACTATTTCTATCAAATCTGCTCATTTCCAATCTTCTTTCTTCTAGTTGTGCCCTAGTTTTCAGACTAGAATTTTTTTTATCATACATACCTATATCCATTCTTTCAAAACAAAAATTTTCACTTATCTTACCTTTATCAGAGCACAAAGCTTTCAGATCTTACCTCTTTTCTTTAGATCAGATTCCTTTCTTAGCACAGAGCTTCACAAGTCAAGTAGAATATTGTGCACTAAAGAAATAGATCTATGCACAGAGATTTATCTTTTCTTCAAATCCCAACAATCACAGTTTCAGGTCTCAGCAACAGAACCATTTGTTGGCATAGGGGCAGACCCAAGGTTCAACGCTTCAAAAACGCACCAACAAAACCCTAACTACTGGCCCTTTCATCAACACCTGCGAAGTAGATGAAGTCTCACCCGAGGTAGAGGCAGGGGTGGTTGCAGGACTCAAGTGTCTGCAACCTAGTTGGAACACAAATATGTGATTACAACACTCTAACAAAGCACTTAACAGTTATCATTCATAAGTATTTAACCCTTATTCACATCGCAGATAAAACCATAATTACAAAGCAGTGCAATATTCAATCAGATCTAACACATCTAATCACTTAGCATATGGAAATAGATCATATCTAGCATTCATTCACATCACTAAGCACTAAGCTATCATAAAAAATGCATCTAAGCATATATTATTGTACTAAGCATAAATCACATGAATAAAATAACTATCATAATGCACAAAGCAACCATAACACAAGATATATGTGGTTTACCCCCAGCGTGGGGCTACGTCCACCAACTCTTCTTCTTCTTTATTATCTTATGTCAATCATCTTACATGCACAGAGCCTCAAAAACCTACTCCTCACTAGACAAGGTATCTGCGTGCACCTCGCCAGATCCTCCTTCCCCGAGCTAGGTTACAACACAAATCCCTCCTACATTCCACAAACATTCTTCTTATAACTACTTTCACTTAGCACAACACACATATGTCTCTCTTACAACATTCACATTTAGCACCACTTACAACTGACTTAGCACTTTGCATCGCCTACTTACATCGCCAAGCTACTTATTTACACATTACAAAATGTGCCTAAATATGGGTAAAACCCATGGGCCGACATCCCATACCCATTACATAATCCCTAAACCCAAAAATTTCCTAAAAAGGGTCAGAGATCCCACGATCTCATCTTCACCTTGTGCTCTGCCTTCGACCAACCTGTCGAAGTCCCAAAAATGGTCAAACATGACCAAAGTTCTCCAAAACTTGGTCAAGGGCCAACAGTCTTCGCAACTTGATTTTACTAAGGTTTGTATGAGACTGTCAAGTCCCTCTTGATCCCTGCCTCCTTGTAGAAATCCTTGAATACATTAGAGGTGTACTCTCCCCCATTATCTGAACTCAGGACTTAGATATTATTTCCTGCCTAGTTCTCCACCTGATCCCTAAAATATTTGAACCAACTGAAGACCTCATCCTTGGTCTTCATAAAGAAGATCCATGTTTTCCTAGAAAAATCATTAATAAAAATCGCATAGTATGATGATCCCTATACTGATTCTATTGACATTGGCCCACTAAGATCTAAATGGATAAGATCCAATATCCCCTTGGACCTACTCTCATTTATTGGAAAAGTATCCTTGGAATTATTTCCAAGTGCACACCCTCTTCACACTTCCTATTGATCAATAATGAACTCTAGAAGACCTGTAACAATTCCTTTCAGAATCAGAAATGCTATGTGGTGTAGGTGTCCCAACATCATGTTCCACAACTCACATAGGTTGTCATTGTCATGTACCAAATATTGAACAGGATTGCCTTGCAACCTGTACAAAGTGCCTTCTCTAACCCAACGAACATTGTGTTTTTTGGGCTAGCTTTCTCTATATGCATGAGTACTTTCCCTCTCTGAAAATTAATGAAACAACATGTTCCCTCCATAGTTGAGACTGAGAGGAAATTCTTCTTCAAACCTGGTATGTAAAGTGCATCCAACAAGCCTCCTGACTCAATATGCAACATAAATGTTCCCTCTCCCTTCACTACATACCTAGCATCATAACCGAGCTCCACATGAACATCTAAGTCCCTCTCTATCAGACTACTAAATAGTTCCCATGTTTCTGTCATATGACGAGAAGCGCCGATTTCCAAGAACCAAAAACTCCTCACAGTTGTGTCGATAGAAAGGAAAGAAACCAGTGAGTAATTCTTCTCAAACTTTGTTGCAAACTCACCAAGTTGCGTCTCTATTGATGTTGTTTTTTCCATCTTTTGTTTAGCCTTCTTATTCTCCAAGAACTGAGATGCATAATTTCCATTCTTGTGACATGAGAATCACTTGATTTTAATCAAGTCCTTCTTCTTCCCTGGTTGTGATGATCCTCCATCACTTTTACCCTTCTTTCTAGAATTCTTTCCTTTTTCCGTATTTGTCTTACTGACAAGAGCCAAGTTCTCCTCACTACTTCCCAGCTTGCTACTATTAGACTCCTCCCAAGCCTCTTCATGGATGCAATCATCCTAGAACCTTTGCCAATCTGGGATTTTCTCATAAGCGCAAACTCCCTTGACAAATGGTTCCCATAATTTGGGAATACTATTCAATTCCAAGTTCACGAGATGTACGTCCTTTGTTTTCTCCCCTATGGATGCAAGTTGATCATGCACCTGCATGTGATCCTCATGAAATAGCTGGTAACATTATAATATCTAGACATTTACACCAATTTGAGTCTATTCCTTAAGACCATCTTCATATTCATGTTTTTCCTATGGAATAAACCTATCAAGGCATCAAATATATCTTTGATCGTCTTCTTCTCATCTAAGTGAGGAATTAGATGATCATTCACTAAACCCAAGAGTACCCTATATGCTTTGATCTCCTTCTTATTGTGAGTTTCCAAAGATACTGGATCTATCAGTGGAACAACTAATGTGTCCACTAACTCCCAAAGATTATACTCCTTCAACACCAAAATCACTCTTTCTTTCCAAGATAGGAAGTTATATGCTCCATCCAATCTGTCTTCAACTTTCAAAGGTGTTGATTCCATTCCTTAGACCTGATAAACTACCTTGGAAATAACATGCTTTTGAAACTACCCATGTATTGACCTGTATGGATTCAAAGCGACTGTTACACTGATGCCTGCACTATTCTACACTATCAGCATGACTTTTATGCTTAAACCTATGTTATTTTGCATGACCTATACTAGAATATATGTGTTGTCCTCTACGTCTGAATTTGAATGTAGTACAATTGTTTCCCTGAAATATGTCCTTCAATTTCTGCCTGTTGGTTATGGATCTGCTAAGATCTCTTGTAGAACTGATAGATCTGTTATCAAATTCTATGGATCCAAGATCTGGCTTCCCTTCAGAGCATGCAATTTTATACCATGTTGAAATCCCCGTACTCCAATCCTAGGTATTTTGTTATCTAGTTATTTCTTTACTGCAAATCAAGTTAGCATCTCACAAAACAAAAATACATTGTTGGAATATTCAAATCAAATAAATCTAGCATAAAAATTACTAGAAACCAAAATCTCATGCACAATACACAAAGATATTCTTCCCATGAACTAAGATTATCATTCAAATAAATTCAAAGCTTACAAGGGCTCCCTTACTAGGAAAATGGCCCAAATAGAAAAGAGACAAAGTACATCAAATCAAATAAATCTAGCATAAAAATTACTAGAAACCAAAATCTCATGCACAATACACAAAGATATTCTTCCCATGAACTAAGATTATCATTCAAATAAATTCAAAGGTTACAAGGGCTCCCTTACTAGGAAAATGGCCCAAATAGAAAAGAGACAAAGTACATCAAAAACGTGGTTGTCTTGATTTGTTGCATAACTTGTTGTACGATCCTGTACGAAAATAAAGCGACTATTACACTAATATCCACACGACTATAAAGTTGAAACTCGTGCTGACTGGATGACTGTCACATAATACCTACATTCTTATGTAGTCATCGATCCTTCTACTACATGACTGTTCTCTCTCTTTTTTGGCCTAGATCTCTATATGGAAGTCCTTATCCACCTATTTGAGATATCCTTGAATCAAAATCCTTCGTGATCCAACTCTCTCTGTGTCGATTCCCTCAACACAAGTGTATCATGTAAGAAAGTGTCTTTTTCCTTCACCCTAACCTTGCTTTTATAAGAATGAGTTATACCTTAACTCTAATCTCCAAAGTGATTGACGATTGAGATCACTTCTCACCTCACTTGAGATCAATGGATATTATTTAATTCACTAATGCTAATTAAAGCATTTCCTTAAATAAAACTCAACTTACTAATGAAAAACAATTTACTTTAGGGTAAAATCACGAATTTGGATGTCTATTTTCCTTGTTTTTTGAGAAAATAAAATATATTTTCACAAGTTTTTCAACTTCCGGTAAACAAAAGTAAATTTTTTATTTATAATTTCACTTTACAGTAAAAACAAAACTTGTCATGAATTTTGTTAGCTTTCTATTTATTATTTTTTGATTTTTTTTTTATTGAAATTTGATATGTCATTTTAGTGATTGTTTGATAGTATGTTCCTTTAAAATGAAGGCACTGATAAGGAGTTATGTTTGTTGACACCCATTTACTCATTATTAAACTTTTGATTATGAAAAATGAAATATGTTGCAACAATCTAAACATACTCTATTAAAGTATGACTATAGTTTTGAAGACAAGGAATGAATATTATAATTACTACAATTTTTTGAATTTGATCAATCTGAAAAAGTTGCATATTTTAAACACATTTAGATTTACACCATTTATCTGCCTTAATTTTTATTTAAAAGTAAAATCTAAAAGTTCCCTTTTGAAGATGACAGTGAAAGGCTCCATAATATAAATTTTCCATAATATTTACTGGGTCTTATTGCAGATATTAATTTTTCATTTTATTGAATCATTATGTCATGTAAAAATAATATGCAGACATTTTTTATAAAATTAACTAAAATTATTAAAAAACAATTAAATTGAATACAAATTGTATCAAAAGAAAGTAGAGGAAAATGTTGGTACTAGTTATGAATATAGATAGTTATGAATTAGTTGGTACTAGGTTTGGGTTTGATAGCTATGTAATGTTTTGTCAAGTTATTTTCATTGCATTGTATCTCTACTAATTTGGAGGTTATCCCCTCAAAGTAGTCTATGAACAATGTTGATGACCATTTTGGTCAACAATTTCTAGCTAACAAAGCATTGCGAGCCTCCCCTTCAAATCAAATTGCTTGCGCGAAGTTTCGCCCATTCTCATTAAAATTGGCGCAATACACTCAGTAAAATTATTTTGGCTCTTGACCTATCACTCATATGGCTTCTTTTCTCACTTTTCGCATTCCTAACTCATGTCATATTTAACACTCTTGGTTAATACATTAAAATATTTTAGTATGAACTCTTATATCCCCTTTGTTGGTATATATCTTATTTTATCTAAATGGATAAAAATTTGAAAATTAGTTAAAACCATGTCATACTGCATTTTGAGGTTATGACATATTATACATACATTCTCACTTTATATTATATGTATTTTTTCTCAAATATTTAAATTATGATATGAAAGTTATAACAAACTTTACTTTGTGTTATGATTTTGGCACTATTCCATACCATTCCAAATATATATATATATCATTGTATTATAACTTCCATATTCCTTTCCACATGTCACCTTTAAATATTGGTCTTCACTTTACCTTTTTAAATGGATTAAATTACTTTATGATTTGGAAGCCACCACATGATGTTCCAAATACACTCATACGATCTTTTTCCTTTGCTCACTGGAATTGGATTATAGATAAAATCTCAAACAAAATTAAGCTGTGGTACAACCGGTATCTATCGCTTGGAGGGAGACATATATTAGTAAAAATAGTTTTGGAAGCACAAACTGTATACTAGATGACACTGGAAGCATTACCCTGCTCATTTTAAAATAAAATCAGATCTTTGATGTTTTAGTTTTTATGGAGCGGTCAGTCAGACATACACAGGATGCACCTCTGTAGTCGGGAGGCCCTCTCCAGGCCTAAAAATAATGGTGTATGGGCCATTCATAACCTTATTCATTTAAACTTAGCTCTGAACGCTATTACTCTGTGGAGGGTTTTAACTCAACCTAGTATTTGGCATCATATCCTTCGAGACAAATATTTACATAATGCCACACTGGTCAATTCGATCAGAAGACCCTCACAAGTTAGCATATCTGCTTCGAAGATCTGGTCATGTCTCATCCATGCACTCCCCTCCATCAATCATTGGCTCAGTTGGTGCTCTGGAACATGTCAACAAATTATTATCGACTACAACAGGGTACTAGGCATTGGAGATTCCTCATTTCTCATTGATGATCTATTAACCCGTATTAAACAGAAACAGATTATTACGCTTGCTAACACATCGCTGATGAGATATCCTCATACCTTTGCCGAGGTTTGGTGAAGCAGCACGAAACTGGAACTATCGGGTGATCTTGTTAAAGAATGGGAAAATTTCACATAGGCACTGAGTGGGGCGGGGATTACTCTCTAGGATGATTCCAAGGACATTTTGATCTGGATCGGTGAAGATGCAACTGCAAGTATGACTATCAAAAACTTCTATAACTCCATTCTAACTACCCACGGGTTACTAATCTGGATCGGTTGGAGGGTAAAAATTTGGAAATGGAAACCACAACTAAAAATAGTTCTCTTTTTCGGCTGGCATCAGAAAACAAGATCCTTTCATGGGACGTCCTGCAGAAAAAAGGTTGGAGTGGACCGGGCATATGCATTTTATGCAAAGAATCCAAAGAAGATATTAATCATTTGTCCATTCGTTGCAAATTCATCAAGACTGTCTGGGCGATATGCTCTCATTTCCTTAAATTTTCCTGTCCCTGGCACGACAAGACCATCAATGAGTGCATGGATTCGTGGATTTTATGCAAGGCTACCTCTAAAAAACTACCAATCTTACTGAGCTGGTTTACTTGGAACGAATGCAACAAGGCATTATTTGACGGGAAAACCCCCTCTGCATGGGTTGTGGCGTACATGACACTTGGCACACTTTCAAATTGTCCCATAGACAAAAATTATCATGTTTTGAGATTGAGTCCAGTTTTTCGTTTGATTGGATATTCATTGGATTTTTTTGACGGGGCTTCCACTGTAGGAGGATCAGGGTGTGGGGCAGGGGGTTCATTAAAATTGATAAAGGGCCCAGTTGTTATATGGTTATTCAACTGTGGAGAAGGATCAAACACTAAAGAAGAATTAGTGGGCGTGTGGGCATCTCTCACCATTGCAAAGATCCTAGAAATTCAGCATGTTCAGATTTTGGGAGACTCCAAAACAGTTATTAAGTGGTTGAAACATAAGGGTAATCTTCAAGCCATCAATATTGAAGGTTGGAAAAGCAGAATTCGGGTATTGGCATCAACATTTCAAGGTATTAGTTTCCAACACATCTTCAGAGAATACAATGAAGAAGCATATTTATTATCTAAGGAGGCTATATCAACAACTAGAGGAAGACTTACATACTACTATTGGGATGGAGTGATGGCAAGCCCTTCTCATCATATACAAATTTTTTAAAACTCCTTATCCTTTTTTGATTCTAGACAGTTTGAGCCAATGTTTTGGGACTAGCCCTCATTTTTACTGGTGATTTTTCTAATCCCAACAGGTCTCATCCATTGTACTCTAGTTACTTTTCTTTGACTCATAGGACATTATTGCTGAGATTATTTTGTTTGTTTTGATCTGGGTTAGGTATTCTCCGAAAGAACCAGTTTCATATGGTTCCTTTGGTCCTAGCAATGTAAAAATTATATTACTAATATAATGTACAAATTTTCATCTCGAAAAAAACTTAACTCATAAAGTTGAACGTTATTCAAAGTGTGATGCCAAGAAATGCTCTATCCAATCCATGCATAAATCCATTTAAGAGTCTATTACAAGTATTGTATTTATGGGCTTCTAGTTCTCTTATATTCTCCTATGCACAACAACAATAGCTATCACTACATGGAAAGAGAAATATGTGCATTGTATTTGAGTCATGGTTTGTCAAGGTTGGCTTGGCAAGGGGAGCACCATATCCTTCAGTCCCAAGGCACGGTAAACCAAGGTGTTTCTATCCAAAAGTCCCAACAAAAAAAGACACGTTGATTATGAAAATTCTCAAACAAATTATTCTTATTACTAAGAGTTCAAGCTGCTTGCTATATTTCGTTAATTAAAACGACCTTAACTGATTGGAACTACCCAACAAATGCTATAAAACAATCAACAAATAACTATCCAGGGACTAAAAACTTTGACAAGTATGCTTGGAGCATTGTGAGGTTTTCTTTATTTTATTCATCATTCATCTTCTATTATTTTCAACAGGGAATTGATGAATTTGTTGGCCGTAGGGAATGTCTTGTAGAATGGAAAAACAGAGCCAAAGCGGGAGTTGAATTTGGGTTGTGTTATCTATTTATTTTCTTTAGTTTGTTGTATTTTAAGTTTGATTTCTAGTGCTAATTAGTTCACTCTTATGCACATGGTTGCCTTGACTTTCACCGACATTTTAAAATCCAACTTCATTTTTCTCTCTTATCTTTCTTTTGTGCTTGGTTGTTCACTATATGATGTTACATGTCATCTTGGACAACTTAAGATTAGAACTCTGGTCCAAGCCTACGAAAAGGTCTCTCTTATCTTTCTTTTGTGCTTGGTTGTTCACTATATGATGTTACATGTCATCTTGGACAACTTAAGATTAGAACTCTGGTCCAAGCCTACGAAAAGGATTGAAAACTTCAACAAACACAAAGAAATTTATTGGGGGTTTTATTAAAAAATAAAGAATAAATTTTTTAGGCTCTAAAATGCTTTCTTTTTCTTTTCAACATTTCATTTCTTTACTTTTCCTTTTAAAGCTACATTTAAAAATATAAAAATATAAAAAAATGCAAATCACATGAACTTTGTAATTATATATATATATATATATATATATATATATATATATATATTCATTTTATTTTTATTTTTTTAAATTAACTATAACATTTAAAGGAAAGCACAAAAATATTATTTTTTCACTAGCTTTAACATTAAAACAAAAACAAAAAGACTCATTATAACATGTTTCACATTTTTAAATTTTTAAATTTTTGTTTACAACAATTGTGTTCCTAAATGCTCTTATTTTAATTGTTTACTAACAATTGTATCTTATACAAAATCTAAAATACAAAGCAATATTCATTTATATATAACTTTTGTTTTTTATTTTGCAAGTTTAAATTTTTTTCTTCATATTATTTATTGATAATATATTTTAAAATGATATAAAAGGTTCATTATAAATAATTTTAGGGTTTTGTAATACTTAACCTTTAATTTAATTTATTTAAAATTTATTTTAAAGTTTGTATTTTATTTTATTCACACTAATTGGGTTTAATTTTACATTTGACTTACATAAACAAAATTATAAAAATCAAATAATACAAAATCTTAAAAGTCATATTCATGTTTAGGCTCTAGGTTGTTAGGATCTATATGTTTTATCCCATGCTATAAAATAGGGTGAGAATTCCACCTCTTCTTGGTTTATCCAACCAAGAGGTTGAGATGTTGTTGTTGAGAACTTCATAGTCCCTCAACATCAACAAACAATATAAGGGTTAATATTGTGTGTGTTCAATACTCTTATTCTCTCTCTTTACTTTATTCGATTCATATTTCTTCCTATGTAACATAGACCAAGTTGTACCAAAGAAACATAGTAGAAGACTAGATTTCTTATTTTGAGAGATCTGCAAGATATCGAGTTGAGAGAACATTAGAATAGATTAACAAGGTATTGTAGGTCATTTTCAAGTCACCTTGTTTCTCTCTAAGTATACACCCTATCATTATATGTAACATACCCAAGACCCCACCTAGACACCCTCATTGGAAAACTCCTCTGATATCATCACAAAATCTTCCCAGCAGAGCTTTGATACTACATTGTAACACACCCTAGACTCACTTCTAGGCGTATGTCACTAAATACTTGACTTTTGTCACAACACTGAATTTTCAAATTATCTTCAATTCAACCCATTACTACTTTGATACCATTTAATTAACTAAACCATCATTGTTGAAGGCTCATATAACCCAACCATAAGCCCTGATACCTTTTACTTTTACACCTAGACCCTTGTTCATGATTTTGATATCAACATAATTAATATTTCATGCATATGTAACATTTATGCAATTCCGACAACGTACAATCCATACATAATTATAACAATTATAAGATACATAGTTAAACACAAATAAAACACATTATTCAACATAAGAACACATAAATACACTTATCTTTTAAGGAAAATCACCAACTAGCCATAGACCTCAAACATTCCTCCCAACCATTCACTCTATTTTTCATTCACTCTCAATAGTAGGTCACCCCTGAGCTGGGGCTATGACTCCACCAGAGAAAAGGAAACCTAATAAAAAATAAGGTCTAGCAGTGCACAACTCAGGACAAGGCCAATGGAACCAACTCCAACAACAATTACACTTCACAACATATCATTTCCCTCAACTTATCCCACCCAAGAAAGTGTACCCCTTCATTTTTCAAAAATCCTTCAGTTGTACCACTTCCCTTCTTGGGCTTCAATAACAGGTTGGCAAGGAAGTCTCAAATCTTTGTGGCACTTGGAACACAAGGTTTCTCTCAAGAGTTTCGGGCACCCACTAGGCCATCACATAGGGAAACTTATTCCCAACAATTCTTTCACCCAAGGAGAATGCTCCATAGTCCTAACAACTTATTTCTTCAAACCCAAACCACCAAGTATTTATAGGGTTACAATGCTACCAAATTGTAGTGGTTGTTGGATTACTAAGAGGGGGGGTGAATCAATAATAGCATAGTTATAATCCTTTTTCTTCAAATGTTATATCAATGTAGAATTATTATCCAATAATGAGCAGTAATAAATTAAAAATCACACACAT
>CBVK0100527599.1:0-11840 GCA_900067695.1 Picea abies | reverse complement strand
CAATGGCACTATTTTCGTCGCATTCCGAGCACTTTGAAAATTGAGAAAAAATTGATCCCCTGATCAATCATACCATTCACCACTACCCACATTCCATATATTATTTGTCCTAGGTTACATGACAAGTTCATTCCTTGGGCACCCTACCCTTACTCTTGAGATAACTCTTTTCCCCATAGGTTACTACCATCCCTTGTACAACCCATGGGGTTTTTTATCCACCCACCCACAACACCTTTACCATCACATCCATCCATAGTAGTTTCACCCATACACCACCCATAAGTTTTCCCTATTGTAGACCACATCGTTTCATCCACTTTGGTTGCACCACTTCAGCCTCATGCATCCCCCCATCCATCATCCAATGTGGATGTCGTAGTCATTGAGAAAACATATGTTTTCTTGGAGTATCGTGTACAACCAAGTGCTTCACCTACTAGTGAATCTTCGTTATTTTCTGATTTATTCATGGTGATATCATTCATTTATGAGATTTGTATGTATCATAAATGGAACTGATGTTGATATTTTTATGTATCATAAATAGAATTGATTCTGATAATTTTTATTAAATTTTACGATTTTATTCTTTTAATTGCTATAGGGTTTCAAAGAAAATATATTTGGGTCATAGTGGAGGTAAATGACTTCACAAATGATAGTATCATCTAAAATGAGTTTTCTTAGCTTGAATTATAAAGTCTCATTTTTTAAGTGTGTTAATTTATTGTGGATTTTTTTTATAAGAATGTTGTTTCTTTGTCTAATCTCTAGAGAGACAAACCACACCTAGGCACAAAAGGACTCAAGCTCTTTCTTCGAGTAAGAGGAGAAATATTGACTTCTAGGATGCATTTGATAATGGGAAGTGTGGCAATGGTCAATGAGTGGCCAATGAGTACCATTTTGTGTTTAGGGCACCATATTCCATTCTTCCATGTTTGGGCACTTGCTTTCAATTTGTATATTGAGCATGATGTGTCATTTTAAAAAAATGGTATAGTCAATGAGGTAATTTTTGAATAAAGTCACACACACATTTCATGTCACATGTTCTATGAATTGAAGTTCTTGTTTATTTGATGTTGATGAATGATTATGATGATGCGATGAAGATGATGATGTTGATAATTTACCCCTATACATATGAAAACACAATAATTATCAGCTCATCTAATTAATATCATCATGTTAATATATTTTCCATTTCATCTCCCTACATGGACACAAGACATTAGTTTATATATGTTAAAACAATTATGTTAGAAATTATTTTGTATCTTGATGCAATTTTTATATTTTATTTATAACATTGAATCTGATTATTGAGAATTGAATAAATCTTGTTATCTATGCTTATTTGGTTAACATAAATCATTCATTTCATTAATTATTATCATGTGTGTGTGTGTGAGTGATGTACTTGAATGTCAAAATGTCATCGTTATTAATACTATATAACATTAGTTATATTATTTGTATTATATATACCTTTGTTTAAATACTGGAAATATTTATGTCACATTTCAATGGCCATAATATAGATGTATCTGGAAAAAAAAAACAAAAAAACAAAAAAAAAAAATAGTGGATTTAAAGGATCTAGAAAACTATTTGTTAACCCCACTAAGGCCCTATGTTAATACCCTAATACTCATTTACTATTATTTTATTAGTTATGGTGAGGTTCTCTTAGGGTAGGTTACATAATTCTCACTTTATCTCCTATTTATACGAAAATATATTCATTTGTATAGGCATCTCATATTGTCTTATGCATTTCCTGGAAGGAAACAACAACACGAGCTAGGACCAAATGAGGAAAACCTTGAGTGAAAAGTATAGGAAATATCGTAGAGTAAGGTATACAAGAAATGAGATCTTCAAAATGACTCAAGGATTGGATGAATATTTAGAAGACTTTGAAGAGATATTTCAACTAAGCTATAAAAGGGCTCACAACAACACCCTGGATGAGGATTCACTTAAGCTTGTCTTACTCAATGGATTAAGAGAATATCTCATGGAAACATTGAATATCTTATCAAATGGAGATATCTACTAGATGGATTATGATGATATCAAGCAAATATTCAATAATCATTCCAGATTCTCAAGTAAGAAAGGTAGAAATGGTAAAGGGATGGTATATCAATCTTCTAACCCTGCAATTCATATAAAAAATGAAATAATAGGATTATTAGAAGATATGAAAAATAATAATTTGCATTCATTAGCTATCAAAATAGATACCTTGCAAATCAAGAAGAAATAGGCGGAAGCAGAAAATCCGTTATCTCTATTTTTCCCTAGGTACACCAAAAGGAATCCTACGAATAAATTCCCCTTTAATATTATAGATTTTTGTAGTATTTGCGAGGAAGCACATGCAAATGGAAATTTTCCTTCTTTTCTAGGATTAAAAGCTACATCTGAATGAGTAGAAGAGAATGTGGAATCAATATGCTTCATCAATCAGATATTACCTTGAGCACCAAGATGTTTCCAAACACGTTTGATCTTCAATCCTTGTCAGCATTTTGGTGCATATAATACAAAAATGCCTTCTCAACCTTGGTATAATCCTAACAATTTTCCTTGGACAGTTCCAAGTCCACGATAATACCAAGGGAAACCTATTCCTTCTCCATACCAACATTCCCTAGTTTTCCACAAACAAAATATTCTCACTATTATCATCCTCCACAAGGACAGAAACCTAAAAACTTTCAACAACCAACATTAATTCCTCCTGCTCCACAACTGAACAACACTATTCAAAATATTGTTCCTCCTAAACAAGAACATATACTTGCTCAATATCCCCGTAATCCAAATAATAAGCAGACTCAACTTGTGTACAACAATGAAGCCACATATCAGAATTACCCCTTGGATGTACAAGAAATCAACGTTAGATCAGGAAAAGTATTAAAACAACCTCTAAATATCATAAAGGATTCAAAGCCTAAAAAATATGATGCATTGGTACACTTACTTATATTGAGAGGGGGGGTGAATCGGTATAAGATTGGATTTTAATTTTTCTTTACTGTATTGATTTTATCATTTCATTACTTTATCAACCATAACCAGTCTATATCAAATATATTCACATATATAATGCACAATACAGAAATATTTAATGTGGAAACCAAATTGGAAGAAAACCATTAAAATTCTCTTTATAAAATCATGTAGGAACCAACCTATTATTACAACACTTCCAGGAACCAACCTGGAGGAGAAACCAATCTCCTCAATCGAGCACCTACTCAACAATGCCTGTAGGAACCAGCCTACAATTTCAATATTTAAAGGAACCAGCCTACCAGAGACACCAATCCCATTATTTGAGCACCAACTCAACAAGAGGTAGGCACCTACCTAGTGGAGACACCAATCTCCTCAAATTGACAACAATACCAAATCACTTATTTACTTCAAGCCTTCACCTGCACAAATCTTCTTCTCTATCTTTGTTGTCACAAAAATCTTCACCGGTTCATAATATGCATGAATTCATATGTTCCTCATACCTTTCACCTTCTAGCCATATCTTGCTTCCTTTCATTCTCTAGCACACGAGAACCACATAGTCTCAACTTCCACTCCCACACTCACAACTCTTTTCATCAACATTTATCCACATAAATCTTTCAAAAATGGTTTTGGGAATTGTTGTTTATACCCATACACCCAAACATTTATCCACATACAACAATTTTCCTCATTGGGTCAAATTCGGTTCCCATTACTTTCCAAAACAATTGGGATGCAAACATCCTTTGAACCTAGTACAAACTCCTCTTGTTTTAATGCATTACATTCCAAGGTTATATCACATACCCTCAACACTCAGAAGTTGTCATATCAAATCCTTGATTACATCTCAACCATTGATCCATTGAGTCGATATCATAGCATAACGGGACCACCGAGACTTGGAACACACCACACACCCCTCAAAACATATAATTCATTTGATAGGTTGTGGATTAAATATCTACCATCGATCGGGACCACCGGGCCTACCAGGTCACCGACCCACTAGGCCCCCAGGCCTTTAACTTTGCACATTCAACCATTTTCTCTAATCTGGTATATTACCATGTGATTACTTCACCAAGGTCACTGAACCACTGGGATCACTTGACCATAGGTCCACTTTCCCCCTAAGAATTCAAACTCATGCCTTCAATTTCGTTGGTGCTTTGATCTGGTATATTGGGCTTACCAAGCCACTGGGCCTTGAACACTGCACCTCACAATTCACCTCCCATAATGAATACATGATCTCTTATATATAACTATCCACACTTGTACATGATTCCCCTTTACTACTAGGCCAACCATATTACATATATATTTACATATTACATGTACTTTTAGGCCCATATATGCCCCCCCTTGGGGGAATATATGTTGAATTTTCTAACGGTGACTTAGGCACATGTAGTTTTTTTCAATTTAGCATGAACTTGAACCATAAACATTGCAGTAACATAATAGCTATAGTAAACCAATATCACAAGAATAATAACCATGCACAAGACATAAGAAGTTATCCTGGGAAAACCCTTCTCCAACAAGGGAAGAACCCAACAATCCTTTGCTATAGAGTCAAGAGAAGATCACCCTTACACCATAAACCCTAACAAACACACGAGGGTGCTCTATGACAAAGAAATCTAGCACATAGAAGAAGTGTGCACTAAATTTCAGATCTCCACAATGCGTTGTGAGTGAATGAGATATGATCCTCAATGGGGGCGTATCTCTCTAATAAATACATGAACTAACTCATCAAATAGATTTTTCTGTTGGCATAATAGGTCCGACTTGTAAAACTCAATAATATAATTAATATTTTACATAATATTAATTATCTTTACACAGTAGGACCGACTTGTACCCTTTACAATACAAATTAGGATTTAACAACATCTTACTCTTAGAAAATATAGCAAGGGATATCCCACACATCCTCTAGTGCTATGCCACTAGGGACAAGTCCACATGTGCTCAACCACAAGGGATGTCACTCTCAAACATATCAAATCAAATAAATCCATAGGAGTAAGAACTAGAGAGCCATCTCAAGTCATCTCAACTAAGTCCATAGGAGTGTGACATGAGACCATCTCAAGTCATCTCAAATAAGTCCAAAGGAGTACAGAAAGAGACCGACACAAGTCATATCAACTTAGTCCAGAGGAGTACAAATTCACCTATCACATAGGTGTTCTCACAGATCATCTCAACTCAATCCAGAGGATAACTATATGGAGAATGTCTCATGAAACTAAAATCATCAACACTCCCTCTCACCTAGGGAGGCATTCTCCACTAGGACAAGTCTCTCACGGAAGTACTCAAACTTCGTCCGGGTAAGTAGTTTGGTGAAGACATATGCAACCTTCTCCTGTGTAGAAGGTACAACACATGTAATTCATTCCTCTACACTATATATACGATGTAATGGCATTTGATCTCAATATGTTTCGATTTATCATGAAACACAATATTCTTTGAGAGCTTCACACAGATCTGGTTATCACAATGGATAACAGTGGAATCCATCTCATGTCAAAATAATTTTGCAAGGAGATTTCATAGCCACACTTAGTCACATAATTCCACACATAATGCAATGTACTCTGCTTCTGCGGTACTCAAAGCCATAGAAGTATGTTTCCTGCTGCACCAGAAAACCATGGTAGATCCCAAAGTAAAACAAAAAATAAAGGTTCTCTTCTAATCCATTGCGCTCCCTACCCAATATTCATCATCATATCCATGCAATCTCATGTATACACCAGAGGCATATCTCACTCCATAACCAAATTTTTCTCATAACTATCTCAACACATGTTTCATTGCCATCCAGTGTTTCTGTCTTGGTTGAATCATAAACTGACTGAGGACACTCACTACATAGCATATATCAGGTATGGTGTTAACCATATACATCAATGATGCAACCATATGTATGTAAATATGTGGATCAATATTGCCTGAATAAGAAGAAGACTCTCTCATTTTCTTCATATTCATCACCATCGGTGTAGGCATGGGTTGCAGTCTATCATCCTGAATTTCTTCAATATCTCAACTGTGTACTTACCCAAACTCAAAAGAATATCATCAGTCCTCTCCCACACTTCTAGTCCTAGGAAGTATTTCATCATACCAAGGTCCTTCATCTCAAATTCAGAATCTAATGTATGCTTTCATTCAACAATAAGGATTTTTGAACCTATGAGGAATAAGTCATAAAATTATAAGACCAAATTCAAGCACTCGTCACCAACAATGTTGTAGTATAGGTTGGGATCAACAACACTCTTTATGAAGACCAAACTCATCAAGTATCCATTAATCTTCTCATACCATGCATGAGGTTTCACTTTAGTCCATACAGGGACTTCTTCAACCCGCACACATGAGACTCCTTCTCATGTATCACAAATCCATCTGGTTTCTCGATGTAAACCTCTTCCTCAATCTATACATTGATAAAGTTTGTCTTCACATCCATATGATGTAGTATCCAACCCATGGATGCGGCAAGGGAAATTTCAAGATTTCATATCAAAGGAAAAACAGGTGCAAAATAAGGTTGACTATCATTACACAAGAAGTCTCAAAATCCAATACATAACCAGAGAACAAGAAGCTTTACTAAAACTTTACATACGGGAGCTTAGCTCTACCATCGACCCTAAGAAACAATCAAAACTGAGTATTTATAATCAGAACAACTTTCCACCACCACGAGTGTGACCTGACTACTGCAATCAAATCTTTGTGTCTTCATCTCTTCTGTCAGTCTGCACTTGCATTCTTTTGTCAGACATGATCTTAGATCAATATGGGCTTTGGAGGATAATTTTTTGACAGGGGAACTTTGGGGTGACAGTCTTCCTCCATGACTAGCTCTTCCATGCTTTCCGTTTATGGGGTGAGACCAGATTTTGACCACCTCCCCCATTTTCATTAACTACTTTCATCAGGATCAGGACGAGGCATGACACCCATGAATACTCTAGGTGGTGTTGACGACTCCTCCGAGTCAATCCCAGTGCCTCAAGGCCATGCATGTCTTTTTCTGTGAACAATACAAGCACTTTCGGTCTTTCGTGCAACTCTTCTCCATCGCTCCATGTGACCTCAGGCCATGACCTCATGCTTATCCCATATGAAATTTCAAGATTTCACATTTTGGGATTCTTCACTCCACTTGATTCCAAAAATCGCGATGCTCAAACTTGCAAAATGGCCCATCTAGATCGATGGTCAGACCTACTTTGAATTTGATGGCCATGATCATCTCCCCGAATAACCTTATTTGCCAGCCACCCAATAGGCACATGCCCTTCTTTATAGCCTCGCTTTCCATATGACGGTGGGCTATGATTGTGGGCCCAATTTGTAGGCACTTTGTGAACTTGCATCGTGCTCCATGCTAAAACCTCTGAGTCATTAAATAGTGACTTCTCAGATCAAGTGCCACGATTCCCTTTGAATCGGATGGCCCAGACGAATATCAAAATTTTGGGAGTTCGTGCCTTCGACATTTCAGGACTCCCAAAACTACGCATTCCTCACTTCATCTTTCCTGAAATGATTTTCTTCGCAGTTCGGATTTGGTGACAGGCGTCCTGCTGGATCGGATGGCTCCTACTGATTTATGATTTGGGGGGTTCAACTCTTTTACAAATAACTTCAACAATGTTCCAGAATCTCAATTCTCATGATTATTATCTACTGCTGAAAAATTGAACTTGCTTGCTCACTTCATTCAAGTCCATATCAGACCGCTCTAGGTGTTGTGCTTGTGCTGATGGCAACGATACCTAAAAACAAATACTTGGATGATGGCTGAGGGATCAGGAAAGGAAAGGGATCAGTGACGGATGTAGAGAGGGAAGTGATCAAACTTAGATAACACTGAAAATATTAAATCCGAGAATTCTCAGGAAAGACAACAGGAAAAACAGATCACTCAAACGAATGAAAGAAAAAACAAGAAAAGTCTACAAGCCAAACGGGGAAAACTTGAGATGGGGTTTGCGAAAAGGAGACAGGTAAAAATTACAGACCTGGGTAGAAACCACAAAACCATAGGACTATGAAAATATCATGTGATAACATTTAGCTCCGTAAGGGATGGAATGCTCCCTGCGGGCTGCCAAGAACAAGTAGTTCAAGTGCCTTTATATTGGGTTATGGGGTCCCCTATTTGAAAATGAAAAACTAGAAAACAAAAACAAAATAGGAATGGTATTTATAGTGGCAGGATGTTGGTCATGGCCTAAACGAAATATTTTTTAAGGAAATTCCCATTCACATGTCCACCAAAAGCTTCAGATCCCTCCAAATCCTTCAACCTGTAAGTATTATTTGGAAATACCTTAGAGATTTTGAAGGGCCTAATCCACAGGGCTTCAAATTTTTCATGCTTTCCTTTTTCCTTCTTGGGTGCATCCCATTTGATTACTAGATATCCCAGCTAGAAATCCTCATTTCTTACTCTCTTGTCAAAATCCTGCTTGAGCTTCTGTTGATGTTGATGTTCTTTGTTCGATAGTTTCTCTCTAGTCTGCTACACTTCTACCAGCTACAGTATCCTCCTGACCATGTCATCAGGTTCCCCTTGGTAGTCTTGTAAGAATTTTTCCACTAGAAAGGAAAGCTAAGAAGGAAATATGCCCTCAACTCCATACACGAGATGAAAAAGGAGAGACCCCAAGCCATATTTTTTTTGTCACTTTGTTAGACCACAAAGCAAATTTGAGCTTTGAATCCCATGCTTTCTTGTTGTCCTCTAGCATTCTTTTGATAATATTTATAAGGATTTTGTTACATGATTTTGTCAGTCCATTCCCTTGGGGGTAGTAAGAATTTGAGTGAATCAATGAAATTCCAAACTGCTCACAAAACTGGATTAATGGCTCGAATTTGAAAGATGCAGCATTATCAGTGATGATTATGTTTGGACAACCAAATATTGCCATGATATCTTCAAGAAAGACAATGATTACTTTGTGACAAGCACTCCTTGTGGGGATAGATTCTATCAATTTGGTGAAGTAATATGTTGCAGTCAAGATCCACCTGTGTTCACTGCTTGAAGCAGGATGAATTTCCCTAATAAAATCTAGGCCCCACTGTTGAAAGGGTCCTAAAGCTACCACAGGCTTCAATGGAAAATACTTGAGCTGCTGCTTCCCAGAGAATTTTTGACACTGGACACAATCCCTGATCTTTTCACAGACATCAGTAAATAGAGTAGGCCAGAAGTACCCGACCCTGAGAATTTTATAGGTTGTGGTTCTCCATAAATGATGTCCCCCACATAAGTTGTCATGAAAATCAAACATAATCTTTTGGGCTTCCTATGCGTCTAAACATCTCAAAATCACTCCCAGAGGGTCTTTCCAATACAAACATGATCAATGAGGCAATACTTAATTTCTTTAATCTTTAAACCTCTTTCCTTTCTTTTTCCTATTCCGTCAGGAGGACTTAAATCCTGCAGAAAATATATAATGTCTTTGTACGAGGTACATTCTTCCAGTGGAGGGCCGCCCTGAAAACTTATATCAGTGAACTTAGTTTATTTTCTAAGAAAGTGTTGACGAAGTTAACCCCCAAAGCTTTGCAATTAGATTCAACCAATATCTTGGCAAAACCTTGGCCTTCAACTAGTTTGGTGGGCTTTATTTCCAGATCATATTCAATGATTTTGGCAATCCACTTTCTCCTTCTTCCATCTATGTCATGCTTAATGAGAATGTCCTTCACAAAAGTTGAAGGAACATATGCAATGACCTTTGAATGGAAGACATAGATCCTGAAATATTTGAGGTTTTAACCAAATCATAGGCCTTCTTCTCCATGATGTCATATTTGATCTTTGCATCTCCTAATTCCTTACAGAAAAAGGAAATAGGATGCTCCGGTCCCTTGGCATTCTTCTGCAATAAAACAAATTCCACTATGTGAAAAGAATAAAAGGAAAAAATCAGAAAATCCTTGGAATAATCATGATTGATAAGAACTGGTGCCTCAGTCAAGGCCTTATTGATTTGATTGAAGAAATTTATGGACTCAGCAGTCCATTTTACTTCATTTCCCTTCCTGAGCATGGTTGTAATATGCTTCACCAATTCAACAAAATTTGAAACAAACCTTGTCAGAAAATTGATCTTGCCCAGGAAATATTAAAATTCCTTATGGGATCGGGGAAGTGACAAGGTTTGGATAGCTTCTACTCTATTTGAATCAATCCTGACCCCCTCAATTAATACTATGTGCCCCAACAATTTTCCTTCTCGCATGGAAAAAAAATACTTCTTGGGATTTAGGGAGACACAAAACCTTCTGCATTTTAGGAAGACCATTCTTAGATGTTGGAATTGTTCTTTATTGGATTTGGAGAATACTATAATGTCATCAAGATAGATGACTACAAATTTATCCCTTTCTCCAATGAAAATGATGTCCATGGTTCGTTGGAAGGTTTCTCCTGCATTCATCAATCCAAAGGGAATTTTGGCATACATGAATGTGCCCCAAGGAGTTTTGAAGGTTTTCTTTTCTCTGTCTTCAGGAAGGACAAATATTTGATTGTATCTGAAAAAACCATCAATCATGGAAATCTTGGATGCACCTGTTACCCTCTACAATATGTGTTCCATCTTTGGCAAAGGGTAATTGTCCTTCATAGAGATTTTGTTCAGATTCTTGAAATCGACACACAATCTGATTTCTCCATTTTTATTCCTCACTGGAACCAGGTTTGATACCCACTCAAAATATTTCAAAGGGACAATGATTTGGGCGTTCAACAACTTCTTTACCTCCCTTTCCATAATAGGCAACAACATGGGGTTTGTTTGTCTTAATTTCTTCCTAAATGGTTTGACCTCCTCTTTCAATGGGATCTTATGTTCGATGACACTTGTGTCATATGTTTTGATATATTCATAGGTCCAGGCAAACACATCAGAAAATTCTCTTAATAACTCAACATACTCGGTCCTTTGTTCCCGTGACAGGATGCTTGACAACTTGACAAATTTTGGATCCTCCTATGTGTCGATATTTCACTCATTCACACCAGCTTCTTCATTTGAGGCTTTACCCTTTACTGCCACATCGTTCCTGTCAAATAGTATTTCCAGAGGAACTAGTCCCTTTGGGATATGATTGATGGGAAGCTGGACAATATGATGGTTAGCAATTTTGTTCAGAAAAGCGTCATCATGAGGATTTATTTGAGAATTAGGATCTTGATCAATGTGTAATGAAGAAAACTCATCAACAGTCTCCAAGAATCTTTTGATTTCTAGATCATCCTCAAACACTTTCCAATGTTTGACATTGTTAGGTATAGAGGGTCTATATTTCACTTCTACATCATACCTTAGTTTAGATGGCAGAGGAACTCTGAAATTACTTGCTGATGCAGCCAGCGACATTGTTAGGTATAGAGGGTCTATATTTCACTTCTACATCATACCTTAGTTTAGATGGCAGAGGAACTCTGAAATTACTTGCTGATGCAGCCAGCGAATCGACCATAGCATTCTCTTCTCTTGGAACAAATGAGATGTTGAAAGCCAAGAAAAAACTGTCGACTAGATCCCAAACTTCATTTATGTAACTCTTTAGCTGAGGGTGCTTGGATTGATAAATGTTTCTTATCTGATGGAAAATTAACTCACAATCCCCAAACATTGATATCTCTTTAATTCCTAGGTCTTTTGCAGCCCTTAAACCCAAAACAAGAGCTTCATACTCTGCCACATTATTGGTAGCTTCAAATT
>CBVK0100527598.1:0-11840 GCA_900067695.1 Picea abies | reverse complement strand
ATGCATGCTTATTTTCTTATTATAAATTATTTACTCATATAAAAAAATTGTCTTTTATGATTCATGCAGGTATTGGTGATCAAAATGCATCTCGTTGACATCTCTTATCAAGTTGTATGGGATAATGGATCTGGTGAAAGAACAATGAAAAGGTGAGGGTTTTGACGTGTTTTTAAAAGTAGGCTTTATACTAGTAAAAGTTCACAATCCTCATGACTATGTAGATATTGATACATATGCCAAGTTCCATGTGGTGTTTTGGTTTACTTGTAGATATTTTAAATATAATTTTGGTTTACTTGTAGTTTTTTTATAAAGAAGTATAACTATTTTAGAGAACCCCCATATACAAATTATTTATCCATATCCTCATTGCAGAAAATAAATTAGAAAATATCCCTCACTTCATTCATTTCCATAATACTAACCTTATTGCTATCCCTAGTCCAAATACTAGTTCCTATTAAACAATGCATGAAGCTAATCCCAATAATCTAGACCCCTCTAATCCCACATGTTAGTGCAAGTATTATAAGGCTCCTGTAATGATCCCAAGCCATTATGCAAGGATCATCATAGTTTTGGTGTCTTTTTAAAACTTTTTCCTAGTTGTGGTATTTCGTCAAACACTTTGTTGATCTACTTTTTAGATGTGTTTATATGTGTGTATGCAAAAAATAACAGAAAGAGATGACCCTGGAACATACCTCAACCATATGCAATAACATAGACAAGCCAAAACATATCAATTCTTCTTTATTCATAAAATAGAGAAACCTGCTACAATGAAGATGTCGATCTGGAATGCTCAACAGATGGCCAAGAAGATAGATAATAGATAAGATCTGCTACAAAATGCTTCCACTAATACAAAATAATTCCTCCAAAGGCTGAATAAGAAATGAAGATCAATACAAGAAGATCTGAATGCCAAAATCTCCAGCTGAAGAATGCCACGCTCCAATAGAAGGTTGAAACCCTCAATAACTCGGCCCTGCTGCCAAAAGTGTCCAATCACCCTAAGAAATATACCAACTGATAGATCGAGCCATGGTAAGAATAACCCATGTGCCCAAATATCCAATATCCCTCTCAATCTCTGTAGATATAAAATCCCCCACTGAATGGTGCGCCCCACTAGATGACTAAAGCCCTAGATAATTCGGCCCTACTGAAGGAGGCCTCCAAATTCTCTGAAACTCTCCAGAAATATAGATTGGGACACTGCAAGTCACTAGGTGAAATCTCAGGGTTAGATTTGAAGTGTAACCCCTCCTAACAGACTAGATCTGGATCTCAAAAACACCCTCCTTCTCCTCAATTTGCCCCACTACTCAAGAAATCATCTAAGCCATAAAACTATCTTAGAAAGCACTAGATCTGATGTCCAAGGCCATGTAATGAAAACCCAATTGATAGAATCCTCAAAATCCCTACCAATATCCTACATCGAATCTCTCTCCAAAGATGGTGCGCCCCCCTTGGTGAAAATCCCCAATGGTGCGCCCTCCTCCTCTTCCTGTGCCTGTGGTTGTGTAGAACCTCCTGCACTGATGTAGATCTGACTAGAATGGTGTGAGAGAGTATTTCATCTATGATACCAATCTTGGGACAATCTAGGTGGAATCTTTCACCATCGAATCGTCCTCTAGGGTTTATTAAGTCAAAACCCTCAAAACCCCCAAGAGATGGTCTCACTAGTTGAAGCCAGATATCAAACTAATAAACATGCATGAATGAATGAGAAGAGGCCCTTGCCTTTCCTTTATACTTTTTGTCTCACCTTATCCCTCCAAAGAGACATTCATTGTATTAATATTTAATTAATTAATTAAATCACTTTAATTAATTAATTAACCTTTTTACCTTTGAAAAGCCCCTTATCTCTTCTTGTGGCTTCTCTGGCCACTAAAAGTCACTTCCAGCCATCCCATCTTGTATTTTTGCTCCTCCCGATTCTATTTAGCTATTACACTGAGAGGTTCTTCCAAGTAATGTGCCCAAAATGACCTTTTCAGTGAATTCCATTGACTTATAGCTCAAAATAGTCAAAATCCTAGAAATCGTCGGAATGCAACAAAACCAAAGCCAACCTGTGCGGAATGGCTCATAATGATGGAATATGATCATCAATGTAAGGTGGAACCCACAATGCCTCTCAAATACCCATGTACTCACTATAGAATCCATCTAGCTACTCTGGTCATCATAAATCTATGCCATGTGATGATGTCCCAAAGTGGGGACATTACTGTCCTCCCTGCTAGAAAATTGCTTTTCCTCAAGAAATACCCAAATCCCTCCAAGTAAAATACCAGGATCCCATGTCCACCTGTGGGATACATAGTAGAACCCATCCAATGATGAACAATAGCACACTCCACCCCCTAGATCCCATATCAAGAAGTGAACTGCAATAGTCTGTGAAGAACAGTGATGGAAGATATCAACCCTATGAACCTCCTACACTTGACCCATGGCCTCATCTCGGAATGAGTCCATCCTCCAAATCTCTACCAATATCCACATGGCCTCCATCAACTGCATGTTTTGATTCCCGACTGAGGTGATGGAAGACCTCTGTGAGGCACCCACAGCCGATGCGCTCCTCTCAACACTGAAGATCAATGGAAAGTTAGAGTAACTTTTCCATGCCATGGTCCACTCTCTCCTGTCGGTCAATAAACTGCTCAATCCTGCAATCCATAGGTCCCATGCTAACCTCTATCGACGATACTCATGCTGACACTACACTACTCTGACCATGACTGTCTACCCCCTGAATACATCCTGGACCCTCTTTTCTTGGCTCCTCCAGCTAAAATACCTGTGACCATTGGACATGTTTTTCAAAAACTGTATCTGTATAGGCATCTATGTAGAAGAAGTACCTATCCAAACCTCTCCATGCCCTATCATGATTGCCAAGTGGAAGAAAAGGTCTCACCCCATAGGACAAGTACCTGCAGACCCACTCCAAACCAAACCAAGGTGGAGTGTGTGGCTCTTTGGTGCAACCTAGGTCAACATGAACATTGTGCTAACAAAATGGACTGTAGGGTCCCATGGAAAACTTGGAAGTTTATCACTTCCAATCTTCTCTAACTGCTCATGTGTGAGACTAATCACTATCAGAAGCCCTATGTTCTCATCTGCTATCCTCCTCATGCTGCTGTCAATGATAAACATGTTGGAAAAGGGTAACAGACATATCTACAGCTGACTATAGGACTAGAGAGTGTCACAGGGTTTGGTCAATCCCAAGGATTCGACCAGAAGCTCGTCCATTGGTATCCATGATAACTGCTCGCTTGTAGTCATCACTAACCCCCAATCATCAGGTACAATTGGAAGCAACTCCTCCAACTGCTGGTAAACCACTCTCCATCTCCCATCACATAGGCAACTGATGAAATGGTGAAGGTGATCTCTCATAACTAGGTGTTGTTGCAACGGAGTGACATATGCATGCTCCCCTAGCCGTGTTTCCTCCCTGCAAGGCACTATACCCCTCCGAATGCCAACATACATCTCAACATGACTCTGTGAACTATCCCTCATCATCATATGCTCCAACATACTCATGTCGTCTCCTGCAAACTCATGTTGTATCATCGATCCTGGGCATGCTGCTAAATCAATCTCTATATGGAGATCAACCACTCCCAAGACACAAATGTAAGTGTCCCCCATCAATTGGTGCTCCTCTGCTAGATCATCAACATCCTCTGTCAACATGACTAGCTGATACATCTGAGTGTCCACTAAGACAGATGAAGTGGATCTCTGATGGATGTCCTCAAGAGACTGATCTGTCCTAGACTTCGATTCTTGAGGAGCTGGCTGTGTTCCTCTCAAGACTCCTCAAGTGCTCTCCAACTCCTGAGTGATTCAGTCCATCTCCAACTCCTGCTCCCTCAAAGCCTCATGATACATTTCACCAACCCTTAGTAGATAATCCCTGTCTATCAACAACTGCTGGTAGTCAGTCCTCATCATAGATACTCTCTCCTAGAGAGTGTGAAAATCATCCTTGGAGAATCCTCCATCTGAGCTACCCTGTGCCACTGATGCTCTCCAATAGTAATCTACCATCACTGCATGCATGCCATCAATATGTCTAGTGGTTTCCCTGATCATAGCCTCACTAACTCTCAATTGTGCTGCCAAATGGTGTGACTTCTGATCATGGTCATACTGAGGTTCCATCTCAAACCCCTCACTGCTACTGTCAATCCTACTAGTGCCAACTCTAGAATCCCCAAAAACACCCTCTGCATAAGATGATGTACGAAATTTTCCACTACCTATTGTTCTACTAGTTCTATCCACATGTAAAAGCACATCATCCTCAACTGCTAGCTCCCTCTGAATCATATTGTATCTGGTGTGAGCAGTTGTATCCTTCTGTGCACTCAACCTGCTACTATCATCTGCACCTGGATCCCATATATATGTATCTAGACTCATGCTATGGTCATCTTGACTACTAAAGAATGCATCCTCATCCATGCAATGTGATCCTGGAAGTAAGTGATCTATCCACCTATCAACCTCTGCAATCTACTCAACCAATGGAGTCTCCAATAGCTGTGACTCCATCTCCTCGGGTTGATCTGTATGTGTAAGGTCCCCTATCTGTACTCCCTATACCTCCTCCTAGACCTATGGGTCTACCTATCCATGGTGTGCATCCCTCACACTAGGATTATCCATCATATATGACATGTCACTTATCTCCTCATATGACGTGGCTATCATGGGTGTCTGAACAGGTGACAGATGTGTCACGGACCCCATAGGAAGCTCATCATCTCTAGGTGCTAACACATGTGACTCCTCACTAGTGTCACTACTCTGTTGAGGCGTAAGTTCATCAATGGTATGTGACATGTCTGCTGAGACAATAGTGCTATCGTCCTGTCCATCCAGCTGCCTATCCACTACACAAAGGTCATCATCCTCCTCAAGCGTGCAAGCATCAGTAGCCTCCGTGCAAGAGTCATCATCACTATCCTTTGAGGTAGAGTCACTATCACTAGCCTCTGTGCAAGAGTCACTGTCATCATCCAACTTCTCTGAATCCACATCTATCACTCCATCCTCACACAACTCATCATCACTGTCATGACATGCCTCAATAATGCGCTCTTTATCCTTACCCCTACACCTATGATCTAGTTCCCATGGCCCCTTGCAACTGTAGCAAGGTTGCATGCTCCTAATGGGTGTGGGGTTTCTCTGTTCTTCCCACCATATAGATGCTTCTTTTTTATTTTTATCTGTTATTATGATGCCCTCTAAAATACCTTCTTCGCTCCAACTAGGCTTTTTAAAGGCTACATACTGAAGAAAGGTTATGAGAGCCCTATGTTCATCGCTAAGGCTGAAATACATTATCTCCAAGCGTGTCATATCAATGGCTATCCTATCCATTTCCTTCCAACTATCCATAAAGACCCCTCAGGTTTGTAGGATTTAAGATCTGATACCACTGTAATGATCCCAAGCCATTATGCAAGGATCATCACTATTTTGCTGTCTTTTTAAAACTTTTTCCTGGTTGTGGTATTTCGTCAAACACTTTCCTGATCTACTTTTTGGATGTGTTTATATGTGTGTATGCAGCAAATAACAGAAAGAGATGACCATGAAACATACCTCAACCATATGCAATAAGATGGACAAGCCAAAACATCTCAATTCTTCTTTATTCACAAAATAGAGAAACCTGCTACAATGAAGATGTCAATCTAGAATGCTCAACAGATGGCCAAGAAGATAGACAATAGATAAGAGCTGCTACAAAATGCTCCCATTAATACAAAATAATGCCTCCAAAGGATAAATAAGAAATGAAGATCAATACAATCAGATCTAAATGCCAAACTATCTAGCTGAAGAATGCCACGCTAAAATAGAAGGCTGAAACCCTCAATAAATCGGCCCTTCTGCCAAAAGTGTCCAATCACCCTAAAAAATATGCCAACTGATAGATCGAGTGATGGTAAGAATAACCTAGGTGCCCGAATCTCCAAGATCCCTCTCAATATCTGTATATCTGAAATCCCCCACTGAATGGTGCGCCCCACTAGATGACTAAAGCCCTAGATAATTCGACCTTGCTGAGGGAGGCCTCCAAATGATCTGAAACTCTCCTGAAATATAGATCAGGACACTGCAAGTCACTATGTGAAGTCTCAGGGCTAGATTTGAAATGTAACCCCTCCTAACGGACTAGATCTGGATCTCAAAAACACCCTCCTTCTCCTCAATTCGCCCCACATCTCAAGAAATAATCTAAGCCATAAAACTATCTTAGAAAGCACTAGATCTGATGTCCAAGGCCCTGTAATGAAAACCCAAGTGATAGAATCCTCAATGGCCCTGTAAATCTCCTACATCGAATCTCTCTCCAAAGATGGTGCACCCCCCTTCCTGGAAATCCCCAATGGTGCGCCCTCCTCCTCTTCCTGTGCCTGTGGTTGTGTAGAACCTCCTACACTAATGTATATATGACTAGAATGGTGTGGGAGAGTGCTGCATCTCTGAGACCAAGCTTGGGACAAGCTAGGTGGAATCTTTCACCATCGAATCGTCCTCTAGGGTTTATTAAGTCAAAACCCTCAAAACCCCCAAGAGATGGGCTCACTAGCTAAAGCCAGATATCGAACTAATAAACATACATGAATGAATGAGAAGAGGCCCTTTCCTTTCCTTTATGCTTTTTGGCTCACCTTATCCCTCCAAAGTGACTTTCATTTTATTAATATTTAATTAATTAATTAAATCACTTTAATTAATTAATTAACCTTTTTACCTTTGAAAAGCCCCTTATCTCTCCTTGTGGCTTCCCTGGTCACTGAAAGTAACTTCTATCCATCCCATCCTATAGTGTTGCTCCTCCCAATTCCAATGAGCTATTACACTGAGAGGTTCCTCCAAGTAATGTGCCCAAAATGAACTCTCCAGTGAATTCCAATGACTTATAGCTCAAAATAGTCAAAATCCTGGAAATCGTTGGAATGCAACGAAACCAAAGCCAACCTATGCGAAATGGATCATAATGATGGAATATGGTCATCAATGCAAGGTGGACCCCACAATGCCTCTCAAATACCCCTTTACTTACTATAGCATCCATCTGGCTACTCTGGTCATCATAAATATCTGCCCTGTGATGATGTCCCAAAGTGGGGACATTACAGCTCCAAAGGATCCACTACTACAAAATGCTTACTCTTATAATAATAATTCACATCCAAATCCTCGTACATAGATGAGAAATCCCTTGATGATCCTAGGTTACACCAATATTTGGACACTTCTCCCCAACAAAAAATAGTCCCTATTACAAACTCTACTGAAAAAGATCCCTCATTACTCATAATGACGAATGAAATTTATTCCCCTCTCTAAGTCTCCTTTTTACTCATAAGTCTCCTACATACTCTCTAAGTCTCTTACATACTCTTCATCTTTTCCTAGTCCTCTTTTCCTAGTCCTTCACTTCTTTTGTCAGTTTTCAAAGATTTCCCCATTAATTGTCACATTCCATAGCTTGCAACTATGGAGCCCCTCCCAATGGTGACATCATATCTTCCTTTTATCCTCTCTCCTCCACTGGTACCATTGATAGTTTTCACCTATATGCTTGCATTGAACTTAGGTTGATGCATGTCACCTCCTACGCTTGCATTGAAATTAGGTTGGTGCATGTCGCCTCCTACGCTTGCATAAAATACCCCATTGATGCATGCCACCTCCCATTCTTGCACTAAATCTTTCCTTGAAAAGGGGCATTTTTGCATCAATGGGGTATTCGATAGTATTTATGCCTTGAAAATACCACATTGATGCATGCCACCTCTCATTATTGCACTAAAAGGATAAGCTATCCCTTAGGAAATCACTTTTCCAAACCAACTTATGCTTCACTACTTCCATGTTTTTTGTATGGTGTTGGCTACAAAATTCCCTTGATCATCACTGAGTTCTTATGTTAACATAAGAAAAAAGTGCAGGTGCCTAGTGGTTTCCATGTTTAATTGACCAAAAGAGGCAAATTTATTTATATCTAGCATGGTTAATTGACAAGCAAACTACAACCTTGACAAAAAAAGTTTCATCAACCTTAATAAAAAGAAGGCTTTGGTAAATGTATCCCATGAATTGAGCCAATGCAATCTAGCTTGAATTTGTGCGCCCCAAGATTTGCAACTTTATTTGACCTTCAAAAAAATCTCATCTTAAGCACTATGGCCTAGCTATATTCATTAAAAGGGATAATCTCTATCAATTAAAATAGTGATTCCAATTCTTCTTTCACAACCTTTTGCTTCATTCTTCTAACAATGACAAGTTTTCGACAATAGCCCCAGAAAAAAGTAGTGACCCAACTAATATCATACGCCCATCAAACTTCCCATATTTTGAGGCCTCTAGGCCATGAAATTAGGTTCCAAATGCATTTTAAGACTCCGACACACATTTCCTACTGAACATGAGATACATAAAGCATTAAACTTATCTTCACGACTTTGAATTTTGCATCTCCCAAGAGATGGAAAAATGATATGTTGATGATCTAACATAGTAAGCAATCCTTGAACTTGCATGGATCTTCTCCTATTATAATCATAGAAGAAAAATGCATGTTTAGTAAGAACGTATTTGTATAGTCACTTCAACACTTTATTACCTCTTTTATGAAAATTGGACCAAGTATATCACAACCCAAGAGAGTCTTGACAAAAAAAATTGTTAGGGTCGTACAACACAAGCCTAGCCTTTAGGCCATTCCAAGCGATATTCTCCCTCAACAGTGTCTGAAAAAGTAACAATCCCTCTTTATCTTCTTAACTCTCTACATTGTTAAAATCTTCACACAACCATATGGTTTTGGGAGCTCATTGGCCAACCAATCCTACATGCCCACTCTCTCATTTGAATCATTTGAGGCATATATGTTGACTAGTCCATGCCCACTCTCTCATTTGAATCATTTGAGGCATATATGTTGACTAGTCCTAGGTCTTGTCCATTTAGAGGAAATGACATCCAAACTAAGCAGCGTGTTAGATCAATACCGTATCCAATGGTTAGGTAAAAATACAAGGAGATCAAGGTGTTTTCCTCTCTACCTTCAACATGGTTAGGTAAAAATACAACAATCGACCATATTAGCCAAAGAGTGACTTACAAAATTAAACCAACTACTTTAACTTCTTGTAAACATGAAACATCTAACTTGGAACAATTTCATGTGTTCTCCAAACCATGGATTTGTGGCAAGGACTATAAGGTCCCTAAGATTCCATGATACTATATTCATTACAAACTTTCAACAATAAAATTCATAGCCTCATCATCTCTCAAGATATCAAGGAAACAAAAGTTTCAAGTGTTATGTTATCCAACTCCTTCATTGTATCAAAGGTTCAACCATTGTGTATCATAAGAAATTTTCTTTGATTTCAAATGAAATTTCAATTTTCATTATATTTAATATTCATGCATTACAATTCTTGGTATCCTTACTTCTAATCCAACTTCATGATAACACATGCTTACAATATTTGGTTGGTTAACGCCTTGATTATTTCTAGGGGATAAATATATTACAATATATTACAATATTACAATATTAGAATGTAAAAGTAATGCCATATTACAATGTAATATGGCATTACCATATTACATTGTAATATGACATACAATATGGTATACCATATTACAATGTAATATGGTAAGACCATATTTAATGTAATTTTTATTTTTTAAAACCTACAATCATCGTCGCAATATTGACGGAATTTCGTCGGATTTTTTTTTACTTTCTTACCATAACCGTCGCTATAGCGACTAAAATTCATCACACTTTTCCATGAAGTTTCATCGCATATATAACAAGTCCATCATAAATATGGTTTTGAGATATAACACTCATCGATATTACCACATAGTTTCGTCACAAGTTGTGATGGGATTTGATCGCACATTCAGTAGCTGCGTCGCAAGTTATTGGTTTGTCATAACTTTTCATCCCAATTACGATGAAGTTTCATCGTACTTGCCACATTTATTCATTGGTATTGCGACAAAATTTCATCGTAATTGCGACGATGCATAAGGTTAACCAATATTGAAGGTGATGACACGTGGATATCTAATTTTTTCAAAGTTTCCACGCACACCTGGATAGTGGATATAGCGACGAAATTATTACGACAAAAAAAAATATTGGCTTTTGTCGAAATTGAGATAGATAAGTGTGGCAATATCAATGAACAACCATTGCAAATTTGGTCATATGTACTAGTGAATCCATGCCTCTCCTGCTTTTCGACCGATGAGACTTCACTGGTACATCCCAACCAACGCAAGGGGTACTCTTCTTCCCCCTTATACCCCTGGGCCACAAAGGGGCTACACACACTAAACCAGAGAACAACTAGCTCACAACTCACCTCGCAAGGATGAGCTACCACTCCTCACCGAGATGGGTATCCCAAATCCAACATGCTAAGTCAGTGAAGTCTAAAATTCTGCAGCATAACATTACACATAACATAAGATATCCATCATCCTCCTCCTCCCTCCTTTATATAGATTTTCTAAGGCACTTTATTTTTCGATTTGCCATTTAATTTATTGTTCAAATATTTAATTCAGAAAAATCCTCCCCATACATGTGTCAGTCATCCCCTTCGTTGCACTAAATTTGTTTTTCATTAATTATTTAATTACTCCTATTTCCCTCACCCACCTAAAATCATTCCTAGAATCAGTCCTATATGTCCCCATATTCCCTCACACAATTTAATGACTTACCCCCTTACTAATTTACTAGATGAGTTTAATTTGGAAAGTTTTTAAAGGCAAGATTCCTTGTTGAGTTGGTCATTCTTCTTTTTCCTTATGTTTCCCCCTATTTCCATTAGTTTCCTAATTCTTTTAAATTTCCCTCTTTCCCTTTTCATCTAAAAGTCAATTTAGTAGGTGTAGAAAATTATCCTTTTCTCCTTTTTCTTTTTAATTAATAAATTTTAATTAGCATGTGTAACTAAAAAATCATTTCCCTTTTAAAATTTTAAATCCCTCAATAATTTGATTTTAATAATTTAATCAAGTTTATGACTTGCTTTTGGTCACACGATTAATGATGATTATTATTTTATTTTATTTTTTTACCACAAGTGTTACTTTAGACCTGGATTTTAATTTTCGAGGCTGGGAGATATTTTATTACGGAAATTGTTCTTAAATATTTCTTATCACGTTATTTGTTCTAAGGCCATCTAGGTTTATTCATTTATTATTTAACAACCTGATGTTCCCTTTAGGACACAATAGGTGTTCCAAGGGTGCCACTCACCTCATTTTGTTTCCCTTGCACGACGTTCCCTTCAGGATGCACTACGTGCTCCAAGGGTGCCACTGGCCTTTTTCCATTTTTCTTGCACGATGTGCCCTTCAGGATGCACTACGTGCTCCAAGGGTGCCACTCACCTCTTGACTGACTTGGTAAACATAAAAAAACCCTGGAGTCAATACTCCATCAGATGATGTTGTGGGAGACTAAGGGCCTTTGAGGAATAGGGCCCCTTCTTTATTGCATGCCCCTTAGAATATTTGTCAGCGGTTGTCGTAGTCTTCCCTCATGGCATCATGGGTCTTCGAGAACCAGGTAATCGTTAACCTACAGTTCAATCCACATCGGGAGTGCTAATAGGTTGTGGAAGGGTTGTTGTCCATACCTCTCCCTCAACGTCTCTGGTAGTTGTGCGTGACCCCTCTACTCCACATGTGAGTCTAGTAGACAAGATATTGTCAGCCTA
>CBVK0100527597.1:0-11840 GCA_900067695.1 Picea abies | reverse complement strand
TCTTCCGATCTCACTTCTTTCTGCAACACCATTTTGTTGTGGAGTGCCTGCTACAGAAAACTGTCTTTTTATGCCATGTTGTTCACAAAATTCAATGAATTCATTTGATGTATATTCTCCTCCTCGATCAGATCTAAGACATTTTATTTTTATATCTAATTCATTCTCAACTAGTGCTTTGAAGATCTGGAACTTCTCAAATGCTTCATCTTTATGTTTAAGCAGTCCAATCCAACACATTCTAGAGAAATCATCAATGAATAAGATATAGTATTCTTCACCACGTGGTGACTTTTTCCTCATAGGTCCGCATATGTCAGTATGAATGAGTTCAAGAGGCTTACTTGATGATCCTTCTTTGGCTTTAAACTGCACTCTGGTTTGTTTGCCGAATTGGCACGATTTGCATATGATATTCTCAGGTAGAGTAATGCTGGGAAAGTCACGAACAGCTTTAAATCTGCTTAATTTGTTGATTTGAGAGAAGCTCAGATGCCCCAATCTTCTATGCCACAACCAATTTTCTGAAGATTTACTCAAGTAACATTGTTCTTTGCTATTATTTAATACATATAGGTTGTTAGGAGTTCTTTTTCCTCTTATAATAGCTTTGCATGTATCAAGATCACGCACCACACATTCTTTTGAACTAAAGACAACTTCAGTTCCTTGATCACACATTTGACTTACGCTTAACAAGTTATGCTTTAATCCATCCACATACATGACTTCATTAGCTTTCACATTTTCTTTTAGAAGAGCAGACCCTTTTCCCTTAATAACCGCAGGAGTATCATTTCCAAAAGTAACCTTCTTTTCTTTTTCTAGAGTACTATATGCAAGAAGTTTGTCTTTGTCATCTATCATGTGTCTTGAACATCCACTGTCAATGTACGATTGGTTTTCTTCATCTTCTGCAAATAAAGCTATACCAAAATTTTCAGCCTGTAGTTCTTTCTTTTTCCATACTTTGGAGCTTGGAGGAACATGTCTTTTCAGCGGGATTTTGCTTCTGCATTCAGATTCTTCATGGCCAAAGTTATTGCAATAAGCACATTCAACTTCATCTTGAAGAGGTGAGAAGTTGTTATAAGTATTCTTCTTTGTTTTCAACTCAATCCTTTTCTTTCTTGATTCTCTTGTCATGATAGTTTTATATGCAACACATTGAGCAGCTTTATGGCCAAAGTTGTGGCATGTGAAGCATTGTCCCTTGAAGAAGAAATTTTTGTGATCATAGAATCTTCTATGTGAATTTACTTGTTGATTGGAGTTTCCTTGAAAGGCATTCCTGTGAGTGTTTTTTGAATTGAGATGATCATGTCTTACCTGTGAAGATTCTTTATTCCCTTGTTGAGTGGCAACATCTGGTAAACTAGCTGTAACTGCTTTCAGATAATTTGGTGCTGAAGACTGAGAAGATTCTCCAGTATACCCAAGGCCTGTCTTTTTGAGAGGAGAACGTTGTACCTTGATAATTTCATCTAAGGTTTTAGATCCTTTAGCAAATCTAAAATTCAGAGTCTTTACTTTCTCAAGTTCTTTTCTTATACTTACTACTTCACATTCTAATTTCTCATTATGTTTCTCCTTTTCTTCAAGCTGATTTTTCAGAGTTTCTATAGTGATTTTACTTTCTTCTAAACAGATTTTGAGTTTATTGTTTTCATCAAGAAAGTCACTGTCTTTTAGAGCATCCTCAAAAATATCCATTTCTTCTCTGGATCCTTTTTCAAGTTCTATGAGAAGTCTAAGATCTTGTTCACATTCTTCCTCACTATTAGATAACCCATCACTATCTTCATGAGTATAGAAACTCTGTTTAGACCTAGAATGATTCTTATTCCTTCTTGCTACTTCCTTCCCCCTTTTGTGTGTTTCTTTATAAGGACACTTAGCAGCATAATGACCAACTCTTCCACAATCAAAACATTTGAAAGGAAGCTTACCTCTGAACCGTCCTGTCCCGATTTGAAGTTTCCTCACGAAGTTTGCCTCATCTTCTTCTGAGATATACCCTAATCCTTCTGTTGTTTGTACATCCATTTATTTTGTAGACGTTCTAAAGACTGCATCTTTGACTTCAGATAGTCCTCCTCTTCTCATTTCATAAGCAGTTAGTATGCCATGTAATTGCACCACAGTAAGATTTTGAAGATCCTTCTTTTCTTCAAGAGCTGATACTTTTGATTCAAATTTTGCAGTTAGAGATCTCAAAATTTTTTCAACCAAGGTAGGTTCGGTTATTGTTTCTCCTAGATTTCTCATGCGATTTACAATCTCATCAAGACGTAAAAAGAAATTGGCAATGCTTTCCTCATTATTCATTTTAAGATTCTCATATTGAATTCTGAGGGTTTGTAGTTTAGCATTTTTTACCTTTGCATCACCTTCATAACTCAGAATGATTTTGTCCCATATGTCCTTTGCTGTGTTCAGCTGCATGACTTTGACAAATTCTGATTCAGTTAGGCTTCCTAACATAGCATTGACTGCTTTTGCATTTGTTTCGTAGGTTTTTCTTTCTGCTGGATCTGTTGGTACTGCAAATGGATATTGATATCCTCCTTCAACAATAGCCCATACATCTGCTCCCAGAGACTGAAGATAAGATCTCATCCTTGTTTTCCAGAAGATTAAATTGTTTCCATTGAAGAGTGGAGGCCTAATAGATGCCATTCCATCTTGATTGCTCATTTTGATTGATCTCCCTTCTAGCGGTTAAGCCTTTTCAGAAGGACCAGGCTCTGATACCAATTGTTGGAAAAATACTGAGAGGGGGGGGTGAATCAGTATTTTGAGCTTATTAACAATTTTTCACTTTTCTACCACTGAAAAATCTTAGTCTATTTTATAGAGACCAGTTATTGTATATTCTTATGAAAGCAGTAGTGCATCCTGGAATCATATTATGGATTTCTTCATTCATCATATGTCTTTTAAACAGTAATTCAACAAAATAAACTAACACAGATGAGTAGGACACATGAACACCAGGATTTAAGGTGGAAACCCAAATAGGGAGAAAACCACCGCTGTTGTTGTCTCTGTCTTCAATGATTATTATTAAGAAAACATTCTACAACAATGTACTAGTGCAGACTCATACTAGTACGCAGGCTTCTACCTACATAAGGCTACAACCTTCTCTCGTTTACCAGCCTTTCCTGGAAGGGAGCTTCAACCCCCTGAAGATAGCACCGGTTTCTACTGGTAGAATGCTACTGCTAAAGAGTTTAACCTTCATACTCACTGCTGGCCACGTTTCATTAATTTTCACACTGGATCAGGCAGTTTCATCTGGATATAATGCTTCTGAACTCATGTTTGTTGAACCCACAGCTGAGATCTCTCTGTCAATGTAGATCTGCCGCCCAACTGCCACAAGGAGGTTCCTCTTTCTTCAAATCTTCCATGCTGCCTGCACAAATGACCTCACCCGCCAGTAGCTATCCTTACTGTCAGAAAATGGCCTCTGCGTTCTGCAAAAAGACCTCTGCAACCTATCACCGTCCTCCTTTGCCTCTGCCCGCAATCACCTGTAGGAAGAGCATCGACCCCTTCTTATGCCCATTGGTCTAGAACACGTTCAATGCTCATTGGGTCCCATATTTATTACCCGGAGGAAATCGGGCTCCTATTTAGATTTTGAATTAAACTTACGCGCGCCTTTTCGAATCGGGTTTCGGCATTCCATATGCTAACCCTGCTGGCTATAGGCCTTGGCCCCATAAGACCGTCACCACATGACCTCGGTCAAACCACTCATCGGGGTTTCGGCGTTTTCGATGTCACGATGTACATGCCTCCAGGATTCACGATCCTCGATTTCCCAAGCTTTAGCCCCATCCGGCTACACAATGGTCCATATGACCATTACCCACGATCACAACCTAACCCCGTCGGGGCTACGGGGTTTGTGATGCATCAATGCATTCACCCGGTGATTCCCGATCGTCCAAATCCTGACCCTCCATTCATATGCTAACAGCTTGCCTCTACTACGCCTCTATCCTCCTTCGTTGTTGTGCTGATAGCTGTACCCCACTCATCGGGATTTCGCGGATCGCGATTTCGAAATGCACAAAACCTTTGTGCCCGGGATCTCCGATATCATGATTTCTGATATGCTGACTCGCTCTTGATTTTTGACACCTGTCCCTCAAATGGACGGTCTCGATACCTTCGGGATTTCGGGACTTTCGATCTCTCGTTTCCTTCAACCTCAGGAACTCCGATTTCCCAATGTCCGATATGCCGACGGTGCCTTGATCTTCGACACCTGTCCCTCAGATGGACGGTCCCGATCATCGATGCCTCTTTTGACATCACACTGGTTTGACATGTGTTAGATCCTGCCACGTGTCACTCTGATTCGTGACTTTCATGTGCTTGAAGTGTTGAATCTACCTGACACCTATCATTCCCTGGTTGTGCCACATGTCCCTTTGCTGATGTGGTGTGCTTGCGTGGGTTGAATCAACGGTTCAGATGCAATCTTGGCTCAACGGCTGCGATTACATCGTGAAATCGCATATCGCGATTTCAGAGTTTTCGATGTCAAGTGAATTGGACATTATAAACTCCCAATCCCCGAATCTCCGATGACTTATCTCCTTCGCAACTTCTGCAGATCTGACGGTTGTCGGTCTTTCGGGAAATTTGAATGGAATCCAACGGTCACTGGATCTCTGTCTTCCTTCTTCTCTGTAATCTCTTGCTGCGCGCGTTTTCTTCAATGCTGTACCTCCTGAGCTCTTACGTCCAAATCCCCAAGGGGTTTTATCCTTCATATCCTTCCATATCCATTGTTTCCATCAATGACAACAACCTTCATCGTTGCTTGTTCAATATTTGCCAACAACACTATGCCTAAATTATCGAGGCATCAAATAACATTATGTTTTTACAAGAATATATGAGTCAATGTCATAATGACCCTTTAGGTTCGTAAGAGTTTCCAATTCTTCAACGTGTTAAGAGCCATTATTTCCCAAATCATTCAGAACAAAGAAGAAAATTGACCAATAGCTTATACATAGGTGATGAAAGAGATTTTACAACCTTTTTACTGATTGTATCTTCATGGGTTCAAAAACTTACTTTACAAACCTAACAATATTCTACCTTTCAACATTCTCATGAACCCTTGGGTTTACCATTACTCCTTGTGGGTCATAAGTTTCCACTCACCAAATTCATACAAATTGAAATTTTTGTCACTTTCACAAGCCTATATGACATCACAAATAAATGAATTCAACTAGGAGTAGACCTTTTCCCTTTCAAGTTGATGATCCCCATCAACTTTGGGACTCAATGTCTCTTCATTAAATTCTCCTTCTAATGAGGATGGCATAGACAACTTCAAATGATCCACATATAGATTGGAATATTTTTCCATATATGGTGACCAATCCAAGAAAATAGCTTTTATTTATTCTTATCCAAAATCCTAAAATATCATTTTAAACATTTCTTGGTGGGTGCAACCACACTTGATCTAACTTAGGAGGTATGTGTTGTTCAATGCTTATCATGCCTCTTTTCATAACTTGATTGAGATTCCTACAAGTTTTCTTATACCTACACATGTTCGTGGATTTTTCTTTTTAACGAAGTTTGCATATTTTCCCATTGATCGATTTTCTTAATTCTTCCACTTTGAGGGCTAAAATTTCAAGTTAAAGTGAGTACAATAAAATATGAGAAAGTCATAGGTGGCGGATTTGAGGTGAGCAATGAATTGTGCAATTAACAATGATATATATAAATGACAAACAATCTTCCCAAATATTGGGATGTTATAGCCTCACAACAAATGAACCAATGTTTGATTTATATCCTTGGGATACCCATGCAATTGTAAATAAAGGAGACACTTCTCTTCAACTTATATCCATTCTCATATAGAGTGTGGATTAAAAGTTTCTTGAGAATCTGTTATATCTACTACACATGATAAATGTAGATATTCCAAAATGCACATTTACATGAGTGAAGAAGATAATTACATCTTGTTTTCATGTTTCAACATGGTATAAAAACTACCATATTATTTAGTCTTGTTTACTCTAAAATTTATATCGACTTTACAGCTTCAAGCTTCCCACATGAGCTTATTCTTGGCTCTCCTTTCTAAACAGCAAAATTATGAAATTTATACTTTAATCCTCCTTCAAGCCTACAATCATCTCAAAGACTTGAGACATGCATATCTATACAAGTTTTGTAAGGTTTTAACCATTTGCCAAAATTTGAGCTAGATGTAGGTAATCCCTTATAGCCAAAATTTGAGCTAGATGTAGGTAATCCCTTATATTCTTCAAGTACATAAGAGTTTAACTTTAGCGCTATGGTCAAATAAAAACCAAGAGGTCTTAAAGGAAATTGACCATGTGGTTTTGTATATATTTATCATACTTGATTACCAAATCAAAATGTTGCAGGATACCATTCACATGAAGTCTAGGATTTTTGTGACTTGGATCAATTGACAAGGATTATTAAAGCTTATGATTTGAGTGAATTGTTTTTTGTTTTCCCAACAAATAAGTCATGTAGTACTTCAATGCCTAAACTATGATGTACAATTCCTTATCTTATTTGGGGTATATTATGATTGCACCAACAAAAGTTTCAAGTTTTATGTTATCCAACTCCTTCATTGTATCAAAGGTTCCCCCATGATGTATCATGCGACATTTGCTTTGATTTCAAATGAAATTGCAAGTTTCATTATATTTAATATTGATGCATAACAATTCTTTCATGTCAAAGCTTCAGTTACTTGGTTTTCAATTGCAATGAATTGAAAGGTTCTACTTGCCTTTTCTAATGTGCATTGAAGAGACACTTCATTCGTAAATAATTTGCTAACCCCATGAATTACCTTGGTTCAATTAAATTATCTGGGATCAACCAATTTACAACGAATTTTATATTTCTTAGGTCAATACAAAATTCATATCCTCTAACTACAAAATCCATACACAACAATAATTGTTTTCCAAACTCATATTTCTTCATGTTGGCTTGCAATTAATTGTGTTGAAGGGTTAAAAACATCATCTCCAAATGTTTCAAATGATCTTCCCAAATCTTTCTAAAAGTCAAAATATCATCCAAGGAGGCTACAATAAAGATGTTCGAGAAATGGTCTTAAGATATCATCCATCAATATTAGAAGTGTTTTCATAGTATTGTGTAATATAAATTGCATAATGACTCACTCATGCAATCCATGTGTTTTTTTGAAAGTAATATTGAAAATTATTCTTTATGTATATTGTCATATTGGTATCCTTACTTCTAATCCAACTTCATCATAATGCATGCTTCCAATATTTGGTTGATTAGTGCCTTGATTATTTGTAGGGGATATATATATATATATATATATATAATCTTGTTCAATCTAAAAGATATATACATTTTCTCTAACATCCATCTTTCAATAGAAATGTCGGCTACACCTATGGACCTGCACACCTGCTACACTTGTCATCAATGAATTACTTCCTATCTTGTTGAATGCCAAGGTCACCATCCCACTCAGGACAAATCGCTATCCTAAGTTGTTTTTAAAAAGAAATTCTTGCATCTTGTTGAGAAAGTAGAGACATTGTCATATGGCATTACCATATTACAATGTAATATGTAATATGGTAATCCCATATTATATTGTAATATGGCATTACCATATTACAAGGTAATATGGCATTACCATATTACAAGGTAATATGGCATTACCATATTACATTGTAATATGGCATTACCATATTACATTGTAATATGGCATTACCATATTACAATGTAATATGGTAATACCATATCTCGTGTACTTTTTTTTAAAACTTAATGAACGTGTCGCAATATCGACGATAGTTCGTCGGAAGCCAATTTTTATTTTTAACAATCATGGCAATAGAGACGAAAGTTCGTCGAAATTTGTCATGGTTTTTCGTCGCACATACAACATCTACGTCGTAAGCTTAGTCTTGGCATAAATTTTCGTCGCTATTGCCACTCTTTTTCGTCACAATTTGCTACAGTTTTGCGTCGCACATACAACATCTGCGCCATAAGTTTTTTTCTTGGCATAAATTTCCATCGTTATTGCCACGCTTTTGCGTCGCAATTTTCCACGCTTTTGCATCGCACTTACAACATCTGCGTCATAAGTTTTTGTCGTGGCATAAATTTTTGTCGCTATTGCCACACTTTTTTCGTCACAATTTTCCACGGTTTTGCGTCGCACATACAACATCTATGTCATAAGTTTTTGTCTTGGCATAAATTTTCGTCGCTATTTCCACGTTTTTGCGTCGCAACTTTCCAGAATTTTTTTTACATTGCGATGACACGTGGAGAGACAATTCCGTCGTTGTTTCCACGAACACATGGTTTGTAGATATAGCGACGAAAAAAATTCTTGGTTTTCATGGAAATTATGACGGATAAGTGTGGCAATATCAACGAAAAACCGTCGCAAATTTGGTTATATGTACTAGTGCCAGCAAGATAGTCTGATGATAGATTTCTCCTATGATGAGTCGGTCTTGGACATGATCAAGGAGCAAATGTGGTGCTTTGGTGGCCCTGAACACCTTGATATAGGATGTGTGTTCATCTAGATATCAGTGGCCTACTTTCGAGATCATTTTCTTGGCCGCTACAGAGAGCTTTGGGCATTCCTTTTTAAATATAATGAAATAAATTTGGGCAATGAATTCATCGCAAATAAGGGAATAATACTTCTTGTACCTGTTTTCCCATAGGATGATGAAGTAGACATGAACAGGAAATGTTTCAATGTACTAGCTCAAATTCATACTGGCGAAGACATTCCTCGCACAGATTACATGTAGCAGATATGAGGCCATGTGAAAAGAGGGTGCCTCTCCTTATTTCGGCACCTGAGCCTACAATACATTGGTACTCAATTGCTTGGAGATGATCTCTCCCCATTTGAAACTACTCCCTGAAATATATACATTGTATTGATGGGTGTTATATATGCACTAAAAACCCTCAATTAAATTGTCAACCCAGTGTAAGTAAACTTAGAGTTGTAGAAAAATATATGCCAAAGGTAGAAGGGCTGGTAGTAGTATAGTATAACTAAGGAAATGGCTATCTAAGGGTTAATATATTCAAGAAAAGATATCTAATGAGAAAACCCTACTAATCAACTTGAAACTATGTAACCTAAGTATTTTTGGATTAAGGATCGATGGATAGTTCTAAGAAAGCAAGTAAATACCCTATGTAAAGCAAACTAGTTCATAACAATAAGCAAAAGCAACTATTAAGCATAACAATAAGAAAATAACAAAAGCAAACTACTTTAACTTGCCAACCTAAATTCAATGAGCAACTACCCTATGAAAGAAAGTAAATAAACAAGCTAGCAACTATTTTATTAAAGCAAGTAAACAAGTAAGCAAAACAACTAGCTAACTTATTAAAGCAAGTAAGCAAAACAACTAGCTAGCCTATTAAAGAAAATAAACAACTAACTACTCTAAGATAACTTCTACTGCAAGTAATCTAATTAAAAATTCTCATTGAACAACTATCTAGCCTAAGAGGCAAGTGGACTATATTCTTAATTCAAACTTCAAAACTATTTCTAATTCATAAAAGGAAATCTATTTAATTGAAAGCAAGAAGGACTAACAACTAACCTTTAATCTATGATAATCAAACTTCTCTCTAACCTATCAAAGAAAAAGACTATCTATCATATAGCAGAACTAAAACTATATTCTGATCTATGAAAGCAAGAAACTATATCTTCTGATCTATAAAAGCAAGAAACTATCTTTTGATCTACGAAAGCAAGAAACTATCTTTTAACCTATGAAAACTCAAATATAGTGTTGGTGGTTGTGTGAATGTCTTCGGTGTCGTATGATATCTCGATGGCACTTGACAACAAAGGATAATTCAAGCGGTATAATCTCTACACTGATCTCAATAACAAAGTGAAAGGTATGGATTAAACAATCCAATGAGAATTTATCCATTACGGAAACAATGTTAATTACCCTACATATTCATGAAATTATTAACCATCAACAATATAACGAGATTAGAATTGTACTTCTATGTTATGTAAACAAACTTCATAATTAAATTCAATCATTAACTAAGAAATATAATTGCAATCTAATTCTAGGAAAGGAACTGCATAAAGTCAAACTATGTTAGGTCTATCTTACAATTTAAAGTGCAAGAAAGAAAATGCTTAAAAACAGAATTTAAAACATGGTTTTAGCATATGGCAAGTAAACTAATTAACAACTAGTTAGCAAAATCTAAATGACAAATAAATAGGCAATAAAAACTGAAACTAACCCTATCCATCCACTGAAGCCTTGGTTAAAGAAAGCATGAAATAAAACTATGTTCTACTCTGTTTTAACTTCTATTTTAAATTTGATTTTTAAAGCATAAATAAAATTCAATCTAAGATCTAATTGCACACGGGGTTAGTGTATGATTTTGCAAACTCATTCCTAATTATAAAATCAATGCATATTAACAAAAACCTTCATACAAACCTACAAAAGAGAATTAAAACAGTTAAACTATAACAACAAATTATATGACAAAAGAAAAATAACAATGCATGTACAGGAAATGAGATAAAAGACATATAAGCTATGAAATGCATAAATAACACATAGAACAGTTACCAGGCTGTTGGTGGGCCCCCCAGCAAGTCTTGGTCACTTCTCAAATGCATACCATGAGCTCAGCAAAACGATTTCACCATTAAAACTTGAAAAAATCAGTCTTATACAATTCTGGCAATTGAAAAATGTAAAAACAGAGGAAAACGTTTTTTATCTCTATCCTCTACTTTGTCTACTGCTCCTTAGCTATTGTATGACCACCACGGTGGTATTTATAAGATTTACAGACCAAGTTTTCGAACACAGGAGGGTTGAACCACTTCTAAAAACAGCAAATCGCATTAATGGTGCCCTAACTGCCAAAATAGAGAGAACCAATAATCGCCTTGCTCAACAACCTAAACTGAGTTGTCAAGAGTTCAGTAGCTGGAGGGGATAAGCACGAACAAAACCCACGTTCCCAATTTTCCCATCACTGGCTGCCAATTCGCCCACCGTTTTTGTGCTGGACGCGGTGTCGGATATGGTACTAGATCGAGTGCTGGAAGGAGTACCGGACTGAGTGTCGGAAGCAGAAACGTGATGCGTTTTTGCCCTGTAACACCAGAAAACGTGAATAAGATCCTTGGAAGCATAAAAACATGATGAATTATACTCAATATTATCATTAAACATGAATCATACGTACCTAATGTAGATCATACTATTTTAGCATTTCAAAACATGAAAAACACATATGTACATTCAGCAAAAAGTGTCTAATAAATTTCATAAATTGATCATGTTGGATCATGTTGTCATTGATGCCAATGGTTTGATTATTTGGGAGACTCTTGAATCATATGTAAATGGTTTGGTTGATGTCATTGATTGATGTCAAGTAATTGATTGATATGATGCCCTTGATGAGAATGATATATGTCCAAGTGGAAACCAATCGATAAAGATGGATCATTGAAATGGAGGACCCATGCTTGTATGTGGAATAATGAGATGAAGATGAATGAAGTTGTTGGTGAAATTATCCTAGTTGGATAGTGTTTGTCATGCCATTTCTGGTGGTATGTGGAATGTCACATAACTCCTCACGGTTTGAGAGTTATGGCATTATGAAGTTGGAGGACCCCCATATGAAGGCTTGAAGCCTCAAAAGGTCAAAGAAGTAAAAGTGCTTGAAAAGAAGATATCATTATTTAA
>CBVK0100527596.1:0-11841 GCA_900067695.1 Picea abies | reverse complement strand
ACAATGGCAAAAAGTATGGGCAAAAAGGGTACAATATGTGGACCTAACAACCACAAGGGGGGAATATATGGGGTTAAATGTATATGATATGACCCCAATGGGGGAATATATAGGTTAAATGTATATGAAATAGTGGTCATCCTAATAAAGGGGCCACATGTGCAATGTGTGAATAGGTATATATAAAGATCATGTAATCATTATTGAGGAAGTTGTGATTTGTATGTATGAATGTATTGATATATTTGGAAGAGGTTATCCTATTCTTCAAGGAGTGATTGTGTAAATCATCTCTATTATCAATCTTGGATTTGTGCTCCATGCTCACATTTGGTGTACATGGTGTGTAATTAGGTTTATTATGATATATTATATATTTGTTACATAACATACATTTTCCCTTGCCAATAGTTTTGGCACTAGAAGGAGGGACACCTTGTATGATTGAAAAATACAACTTATAGCCACATGATTTGAATTAATATTTTTCAAACTATGACTTGTACTACAACCACACATACACTCAAGGCAAATACTTAAATCTTGAAATGATTTTCAAACATATTACTGTTGATTTTGTGAATGTTTATTTCCTATAGACTAAACCCCAATATGTTGTCCCCAATTATGAATTTAATGTTTTTTGTCATATTATCTAATCATTCACTCAAAACATGATCCAATTTCCCAATGCTCAATTACTTCCTAGATGTAGAAGAAATAATAGGAAATTCATACAAACTGGAAAAGAAACTTTGGTTAACACCATAAATGATCTGGTTGACCTTACTCTTGATGAAATTGTATATACTTTGAATTCAATTCCCCTAAATCCCCCCCATTTCACATTCTCACTCTTCAAGTTCCTCAACACATGATTCTAACGTTGTCTTTAATATACAATCTTATGGCATCTCTCGATAGCTACTTGCCACCAAAATGGTAGGGAATCAACCTCAATTGATTATATGGAGAGATAATGGTGCCTTGAATATTCTAAGATAGTTACATGATATACTTAAAAATACTGAGCATATACTTCCAAATTTTAACCCTAATAGGTCAAGCCTCCTAGAGGATCACATTAAAAACTTCTACTTGGCCATTTGATTGATGAATGTAGAATACAAAGATGTAGTATAGGTTGTTCCCTTAAAAATTTTAGAATGAAGAATATACATGGTATTTTAACATACATGCAAGATATATCACAAGATGGGGATACTTTGAAAATGATTTTATTAACAAATTTGGTGATGAATCAAACCCTACTACACTCTTGAAAGAATTAATGACCATAAAAATGGATAAAAAGGAATGAATTAGATATTTTAACTAATGTTTTGCCACTATCCTTAATAAGTTCTCAACAAATTCTATACTATCTCAATAAGTTGAGATTGAGTATCATACACATGCTCTACATTCATCCATTTCTATGTTTGTCAAAAAATCTAGGAAGGCCACTTTCACTGAAAAAATTGAAGAGGATAAACAAGTGGAGAAACAGATGATGAGTTTGATAGAGAACCCTAGGGATAATGATATTAAATTTACAACTAGTCCCAAGAAACTCCTTTCTTTTCCCAAACCACTCATGAAATCTAATTTTGATCCATAGGAAAAGAATTCCACAGATCCGGAAAGTGTGTTTTATTTAGTTAAGTTATCCAATGAGGTTTTTGATATAAATAAGAGCTCTAGAGAGGGTACTTCTAATCAAAGATATTTTAGACCATTTTACAAAAAATATATTACGCCCCCAAAACTTCCAAAACCTTCCAATATTAATCTAAATTTGTATGAAATAGGGATGGATAATTACTACACTTTTCACCAATTAAACTATTCTAAAAATACCTATCCTCAATGAATTAACTCCATGAATTTGGTAGTGAACTATATTCATGACCAAAAAAAACAATATGAAAATCCTTCCCAAGAATTTGAAGATGAGAAAATAGTGGAAGATGAAAAACAAATTGGTGAAGTAAATATGTTTTTGTGTTTCAGAATGAAGAAGAAGAGGATGTGGTAGTAAAGGAATTTTTATTGAGGACATGAAATATAGCGTTGTTGAGGACATGATGAAGACACAAGAAAATGTCTCCATGTATGAAATCTCTATCATTCCTCAACACAAAGAAATCATCTTGAATACTTTCAAAACAATCCCTGAATCAGTTCATAAGATTATAACTAATTTTGAAGTAAAACATAAACTTTATGAAACCAAACAAAAATATGATATAAAACATAAGTTTGAAACAAAATAGAAATTTGTTGTAAACCTTGCTATAATAGGAAAACAATTGAAGGCATAAACACCTACTTTTCTACTAACCTTCAAAATAATTAATTATAATGTTCATGATTATTTGGAAGACTTGGTATCATTATCCAATGTAATGCCTTATTTTATTTTAAAATTATTAATTCTATCCCCCACCAAATGTTCTACGCACATCATTCAATTCGATAGGATGGATGCAAAGGTCATGGAACAACATTAGGATGTTTTGATTAGAGTGGCTTCTAATTAGAAATTCTATCAAGTTATAGATATCATTGTTGTTGACATGCTTGAGGCTTATGGTTTATTGCTAAGAAATGATTGGTTTCAAAAGATGCAAGGTTAATTTTCCACAAAATGGTCTCATTTGTGGATACTATGGAAGGGAGAATCAAATCAAATCAATATTTATAAAAAATTCCACATGAAATGCATTGTCATTAAACTTGAGGGACAAAATGAACCCACACAATTCTTGTATTCAATTTCAAGGAATTATTTTCTTGAGACTAATTTTGGGAATCATACATCACAAAAATCACCTTTAGAATCAGATACACAGTCTGAACTCCATCATTGCACTTAGATTGATGATGAAAATAGTACCATGGTAGATGTTGAATAGATGAATGATGTTCGGATTATGAGGTCTACTACTAGTCTTTAATCCCTCTACATAATAAGATTGTATCTTTCCTTCTTTCTTAGAGCTCCTTCAAAACTCTTCTTCTTTATTTTATATATGTTTAACATGTATATACTTTTATATTTTCTTTACTTATCCTTTTTTTTTCTTTTTTGGCAAGACAAGAGAGAATGGGACGTATAAATCTTCATTCTAATGAAATCAGATTGCATGAATGAGGCTGTTCCTATTCTTGATTATGTACTTTGGATGAAGGATAGGGATGACTGGAATGTTTTTTTACTACAAAATCTGGCATTCATTTGTGTGCAAATATTGAATGGAAAATGGGTACATGTTTTTTACTCAGGATTCTACAAGGCTTAACAATGCCAAAGGAAAATGGATAATGATGGATGGACAAAATGGACAAAGGAAATTTGATGGAATGTAAAAAGGATAAAGAAATAATATATGAAGGAATGAAAGATATGGAAAATATTTAGGAGTTTAATATGTGCAAATCCCCATGTTAGATGAATACTTAGAAATGTAAATTACTTACCCAATTTACCTCTATGCTTCCATGATGATGAGCACTGGATGCTTGGATACTTGGGTCAATAAGAGTATGTTGAAGTTTGAATCATAGAAGAGAGAAATATAACTTAAGAATGATGGATATTGGAATCATATCAAAGAAGACTGAAGTTTTGTGTGCTGAAAATTATCAAATTTGATGTTAATTGTAGATGTTGAAACAAGTCTACTGATGTTGCTTGATTATTATTAATGAATTAGTAGAAAGTATAGTGAGGACCAATCCTCTACACAGTGACCTCCCTCAATGATGCACGATATTCTCCACTACTCCCAAATTTCTTCCCATGTAATTTAATTACAAAGGAAGAGTCATATGATAGAATTAAGTCCCCCATAGTTAGGATCTGAACCACAATCCAATTAATTTTGTCTTTTACTAGAGTAGTGGATAGATATATTTTCACTTAAATCACTCAATGGATGAAAAAAATCCTTTTTTTTAGATTAGGAAACAATTTCCGATGTCCTTGCATTAAACACAGTCAAAGGTTTGAATGCTTTTTTGTCACAGTCTTCAACAATAAAATTATTGTCTTTGACAATTGGAATTGGATGAACATGATGAGATGAGGTGTATTGTGAGTTGGAGCTTTCCAAGGTTTATATTGGTATGGCAATGAATCATTTATTTGGAAGGATGTTCATGATAATTGTATGCCCAAATCTAGATTATCACGTTGAAGCTAATTAGAGCACATGGGTGTCTTGAAGGATGGAATTGGTTATGGCTTCCATGAATTTCATGCCTAATCTCTCTTCCCCTAAAACCATTACTCGATCTAATATGCATTGGATGTTCTTTATTTGGGCATTGACTGAAGGTTTAACCGGAGACCCGTGAATTGGTTGATGAAGACAATGGTTGTTCAAATAACATGGAAGCATAAAAAGACCATCCTTGAAAAACCCTAGATTGTGGACTTCATCCTTGAGGGGAGTAACTATACAAAACATCAAGGAATTATCAGAATTAGCTACGAGAATTATGGAAATTACAGTTTCAAAATTTCGGTAGAAAATCAGTGTTCAACAACACAAGATTGCTACCAAATTTATGAAAAGTGTCGAAATCCTTTTCCTTTACCTTTGCTCTGGACCAACAATATTTTATGTAATGTAAGGGGTGTATGTTGAACTTAATGTGCTGGCACTAATATTTGAACATTGAAAATGTTGTTGATAATGAAACTTCTCTTTATATTAAAAATTATGAACAACTTTACACTTATTTACCATGACCAATGTTAATCATAAAATTTGCAAACTAAGACCAAAATGTGCATGTTGATGTTAGGGACTTAACCTCCCTAACCCCTAAAGTACATAGAATAATATGTTTTCTATGTAATAAAGGTCGACATTATTAAATAAGGCCCAGATAATAATGTGAACAAGTCTAATGTAAGAAGACTTGATAGAAGTTGTTGCTTGTAGAAATATCTTCCTCTAGAGTGTTCTTTTGAATATATAATTAGTACAAATAGGAGTAGAAGGAATGATAAAGTCTTATCTTGAGAATTGTTGTAATAGAGATCTGCTCTACTGGAGTTTTCCTCCTCGAAGAGGCAAGTGAACTTGGATTTCTATCAATAAATGTTTCATTGTTAGTGTTTTTATTCTCTATATTTTGTTATTCCACTGGTATTTTCTGCAATATTTATGTTTTTACTTATTATAATACATCTAGTACATTACAAGTGGTATAAAAGATATTTTATTTTGTAGAGATCATGGGAATTATTTTTCAGGGTAGAGATGTGTACTGTCGGCATCTTTAAAGCATAGAGATCCATCATTTAGTGGGTAAAACTACGGTTGGGGAAGACTTCATGTAGAAAATACAGAATGTTTCACAAGGTTACTCGAAACAAGTTTTTCACCTTGTTGGAAACCTTTATAACCCTTGTTCATACCCCTTCGAGGAGTACTGTATCAAACATAATTTGTACATATCCATCACTCCCACGTACCATCAGGTATATCCAGAGTCCCCTAGGTCTCTTGAAAACAACTATAGATTAGTTTATTAGCCTCTTGATTTCTATAGTGACATCGATAACAACACTCAAAAAGATACTCTCTAGGACCTAGGTAATTAGGTAGTACAACTAAGGGTACAATCCAGCCTCCTTAGTTGGTTCCTTGAGATATCGGGTTGAGTACCATTGTTCGACCTCACACATATATCAAATATCTATAGAACATGGAAAACCCTTATTTGTATGACCCCTGAAAACCATAACCCTTGGGTACCAAACAAAATAGAAAAGGAACAAAAGGGATATTTTTTTCGTGCAACCATGCCTCTTGCATCTTGGTTGTGAAATTCCTATAGAATTTTCCTTGTTAACAATTTGGGAATTCCATCACTGTAGTATTCTTTAGGACATCACCCTTATTTGGGACCTATCCCATTAGACTCCTCTCTTTTCCCTTCTTGCAGTGGTACCCATCACTTGTAAGCCTTTTTTCTATCTATGGACCCACCCACCCTTATTTGCCCCCTATTCCATTGGATTCCTCTCTTTGAACTGATCGTAGTAGTATCTTTCAACAATAACCCCTTTTCTCTATGGACCTACTAGCCCCATTCCTATTGTTTCCCTTCACCGTGGCCTAAACCCACAACCAAGAACTTGAAAATGGCCTCAATTCCCTGTTTTTTGAGATCTCCATGACCTATATTAAAATAAAACAAATCAATTCCCATATGTCCACCATAAATTCCTCCATTCATTCCACCATAGAGGCCAAAATGGAAGACATGAAAGATAACATCAGTGCACACATGGACCACTAGCTTGAATCCTTTGTTTTCATGATCACTGAATTAATAAATCCTCCCAGAGGCCCTACCTCATCTAAAAAACCTTATAACCCAAAAGGTTCTACTACCTCCAACTCTCGTGATTTTTAGTCCAACCACCTTCATCGTGAATAATGCCTTCCTAGAGTGGATGTGAACAAATTTGATGGCTTGTATCTCATGCACTGGGTCACTCAAATGGAACATTATTTCTCCTTGCACAAAATTACTAATGAATTGGCCAAATTTTTTTACAATGTTCTCTATCAAGATCTTGAACACTAGAAATGGTGGCAATGACATAAAAATTCTTGTCAAGGATATGTTGCTTGGACACAGTTTGTTTTCGATATTTATGAACATTGTGACATCAACACACACCATTTGGGATGTTTGACGAAGTTGAAATAGTCTACCATAGTGGAAGTCTTTATTTCCACCTTTGAGCACTTGGATTTCAAAATGGAGGGTGTGTCATATACCTTCTTCAAGGAATTCTTTATCAATGGACTGGAGGATAAATATGACCCCATGTCCTAATGGATCACCCCCAGAATTGGTTGGAATATACTAAACAAGCCAGGGAAAAGAAACATTCCGTCTCTTCCCAAACCAAAAAACCCTCCTTTATTCCTCATCCCAAACCCACCAATCCCATCCCTCCTACTACTCCTCTCAAGATCTAAAAGTTAACTTGGGAAAAAAATGTTGAACGCCAACTTAAGGGTATTTGCTATAATTGTGATGAAAAATATTTTTCGGGGCATAAGTGTAAGGAATAGAATATTTTTATGGTCATCTCTGAGGATGTATCTGATAAAGATACCAATGTTTCCCTTGTTGAAGATATTCCCCAAGAAAATGATCCTACCCTGCCCTTTGATCCACTATAAGTTGAACCATTGATCTCGTTGAATTCCCTCACTGTTTTCTCTACTCCACAAACCCTCAAGATTACTGGTTGTATACAGAATAGGAAAGTCATTGTCGTGGTTGATAGTGGAAACACCCATAATTTTATTCATTGTCGCATTGCTCAAGAGACCATGTGCTATATTGGTTCCATCAACCATTTTCAATTCATGATTTCCAATGGTGGTTCCATGAAATGTGGGGGACGTTGTGAAAATTTGTGCCTACAAATTGGTCACTATCACCTAAAATCTCATATGTTTGATATTGACATGGAATTTTCGACACTGTTTTTGGTTCTAATTGGCTATGCAAACTCGTCCCCGTCACCATGGATTTTAAGGACTTAACCATGAAATTCCAATAGGAAGGACAACAGTATAAGTTCCAAGGCATCATGACAGGCTCCCCTAATATTATTAGTTCCCATATAATGGAAACGCTACTTAAAAAAGGTCATTCCAAAATTATTTCTCATCTCCATTCCATTCAAGAAGTGGAGACTTCCTCACCTCCCATGCATCATGGCCTTTAATCTATGTTATCCCAACACCAATTTTCTTTTCACACTCCCCAAGGAATTCCCCCTTCCCAAAGATCCCATGATCATTCCATTCCCCTAGTCCCTGACAACCTTCCTCCCAATGTGTTCCCTTATTGTCATCCCTTTTCCTAGAAAAATGAAATTGAGAAAATTGTTAAGGAATTTCTAAAGGTAGGTGTCATCCTCCCTACTACTAGCCCTTATTCTCCTCATGTAGTCATGGTACTCAAGAAAGAGGGAACTTGATGCATGTGTCCTAATTTTTGTTCCCTCAACAAAATCACAATCAAAGACAAATTTCCCATCCCTGTCATTGATGAACTTTTGGATGAATTGAGTGGGGCTCAATACTTTACCAAACTTGATCTCCATTGTGGCTACCACTAGATCTATATGAAAGAGGAAGATATTTCCAAAACTACCTTTCACACTCATGAGGGTCACTATGAGTTCTTGCTCATGCCCTTTGTCGTGTGTAATGCCCCTTCCACTTTTCAAAGTCTCATAAATCATATCTTCTATCCTTTCCTCTATCATTTTGTCTTATTTTTCTTTGATACTATGCTCATGTACAACAAAACTTGGAAACCCCATCTTGTCCATGTGGATCAAGTTCTCCATCTATTGTCTAAGCACCAAATTTTTATCAAACAATCTAAATGTGCTTTTGGAGCCTCTAAAGTTGAGTACCTTAATCATATTGTTGGCAATGATGGTGTATGCATGGATCCTAAGAAAATTGAAGCTATGAAGGATTGACCTTGCCCTAAAACTCTTAAAAGATTTCATGGTTTCCTGGGTTTAATGGGATATTATCGCAAGTTTGTTTAGAATTATGGTAAAATTGCATATCGTCTCACAAATATCCTTAAAATGAATGTTTTCAGTTGGACTCTCGCAGATGACCAATCCTTCCAAGCCTTGAAAGAGACTATGTGCACAACTCTTGTTCTGTCACTGCCTAACTTCACCAATACTTTTGCACTGAATGTGATTCTTTAGGGAAAGGAATTGGAGTATTCCTCTTTCAATATGGAAGACCTTTGGCTTTCACTAGTAAACAAATTTCAGAGCATCGTTTAGGCCAATCTACCTATGAAAAGGAAATGTTGTCTATTCTACATGCAGTGGATCTTTAGCATCTTTATCTATTGGGGAAATGTTTCCAAATTAAAATTGATCATCGTAGCCTCAAGTACTTTCTGGAACAAAGAATTTCCTCCTAGGAGCAATATAAATGGATCACTGAGATGTTTGGTTATGATTATGAGATAATTTACAAGAAGGGGAAAGAAAAAATGGTTGTTGATTCTCTTTCAATGAAATATGAAGAAGAAGGGTCCCTCTTTTCCTTCTCTTTCATTTTTGCATATTGGCTACAAGTCATTCACTAGCAATGGTTGCAACATCCTGAAATTTCTCATCTAATCCAACAATTGTAACAATATCCTAAGGCTTCTCCGGGATACTCTTGACACAATAAGGAGCTTCACTATAAAGGTCATCTATATTTAAGAAAACAGTCTCATGTTAAATCCACTATGCTCTCAAAACTTCATAATTCACCCACAAATGGGAATTCAGGCTTTCACAAAACCTATGAACAGGTCAAATTTTATGTACACAATAAATTAAAATATAATCTCATAAATAACTCCAATAAATCACACAAAATACTCAACACAAGAAATAGATAAAACCCTTGAGGTAGGCTAACACCATATATTAATCCTTATGGAAGGATAACACTCCTCAAGAAATCCTTACTTGTTACAATAATAATATTCTTCGCTATGCTTCAATACATTGCTTACACTTCTTTATATAGCGTTCTCTCTCTCTCTCTCCTAGGAACATTCTAGAGAAGGAATACTCTAGTAGGTGGAACCTTCTAGAAATCCTTCTCACCTTTATTGTGTTTACACTATTACATGTACATAATCATATATATATTATTACTCCCATTGGGTACCTCCCTAGGTACCCCATATTACCTCCCTAAGTATACTACATTCCATCCCCCTTCACATGTTTCATCCTCAAAACATAAGAAGAAACCATACAATATGATCATCTAAGCAATGTAGCCAACTGGTACCAAGTACAAGCATCCATCCATCCCAATGGAAGATGAACATGATGTCCAAATGATACCCTATCACCTTGATATTTATACCTCTCTAGTTATACCACAATTGACCTCTCATGAAGTGGGGTATTTTTATCTTGTGAGCTAAAAAAGGGATTATCCATTGTTGTACAAATAATTATCCAATATCGTTAATTAAAAAATTTAATTATGAGTACAATTGCATGTACTTGAGAGTGTAACATTAATGTGCATTTGAAATTAAAATTTTCTTATATTGGAGGATAATTCTACCTGAAACCACCCTCTCACAGGATGGTTGTTGATTAATTGGGTTGGTTTTCATTGATGTCAACCCTTGAAGAAATTTTGATAGTGAATTCTGGTAGCACAACGGTTTGGGTAATGGACCCAAGTTTGTTTGATGGATAATTGTATGCATTTTGATATATTCTTAGCTAAGACTGTTCTAGATGGATAGTACATGTCATGCCATTTCTGGTGGTATGTGGAACACCACATAACTCCTCAAAGTTAGAGAGTTATGGCCATGTGAAGTTGGAGAACCCTCATGAGTCATCTAGAAGCCCCAAAAGGTCAATGAGTCATCTAGAAGCCCCAAAAAGTCAAAGTGTTTGTAAAAGAAATCATTTAAATAATAAATTTAATGGATAACTCCCTAAAATAAGGAAATTAGAACGATACATGAAAGTATAAATAAGAGGAAAGGCTCTCTCATTTAAACACACTTGAAGACATTGAATATCTTTTGTTGTGTAAGGCTTATTGCAAGTACTCGTTGATACATTTGAAGTTGCAAAAGTCTGAGGTAGTACGAAGCATTGACAATGAAAGTTTCAGAATTACAACGAATACTAAAAAAACCCTAATTTCTTAGGCATACACGGGATGACAGTGTATTAGGGTGTGTACATACACAGGCTGACAGTACATAAGGGTGCGTACATACATAGGCTACCAGTACAACAAGAAGCGTACATACGCGGGCTGTCAGTATAACAGGGCGCGTACCTGAGGTCAAAGACGTGGAAATCTGAGGAGATGAAGAAGCCAATGTTTTAGATTCTGAGAACAAGCTCCCAGAAATTTCTACAGTGATCAAAAGCATCAGATCTATCCACTGGGTCAAAAGGTATGTCTTATTTATATGAATAGTTTTATTTTGATGTATGTTTGAGAAATGGTTATGGAGATTTGAGGATTCTCCCTAGAGAGACTAGTGGCTGCATGTGATCTTTTGTATAAGTCATATATACAGAAATACAGTGTTGGTATCATTTATCATTAAGACATATTTTTAGATTTGTGGCATATCTTGTATTTCTTGGCATATGGCTAAGTGTTTTTATGCTACATAGTTGAGAGCTTGTATTTGTGAAGTGGTTGATGTATTGAAAGGTTGAATACCAGAAAGGGTTTGATGTTTGGATCATGTGAGGGATATTATACTTCATCATGATTACACACACTTATATGGCACATGACTAGAGAGAGATATAGAGCTTTTGGGTTAAGGCATAGGGTATAAATACAGTCTGGATACAGTGACAGGTTGGAGATCTATGTGAAAAAGTTACAGAGGGTCAGAAGTTTTCAAGAGAAAGAAAACCTTAGTTTTCATGAGGCATAAGAAGGTTGCATAACATTTTGGTCATGTACATATGCAAGATGCATAATAGATAGGGTGCGTACATACGTGTTTTGTAGCACTACAGGTCGTGTACCTGTTGTATTTTGTTGATACATGTTCAGTTCAGGAACAGATTGATTACAAGGCAGTTGTACAGGTTGGTTGTAGATCAATGGTACAGGTTGATACAATTGTATAGTGGTATATCTCACAATGATAGTGTGACAGTGGTTCCATCATTCTAATTCTACGTCAGGGCGGTTGGACGGGGAAAGGACAGATGGTTGTAGCCACCTTCTGGTTGTAGCCGGAGAACAT
>CBVK0100527595.1:0-11842 GCA_900067695.1 Picea abies | reverse complement strand
CCTTCTCAGAAGAAATTGAACATTGAGGATAAGATGCCACATAATTAACCTATGGTAGGGTAGAGTCTACACAAACACTAGGAACATATAAAGGGGCAGCCCGAACTAATGTCGAATTAGGATGGTGATTATTGGATGCGAACTGGTCGATAGTGACAATTCTTCCATTATGAGGGAAATGCATCTCTCAGAAGAGCGTAGACACCACAACATTCATAGCATATACATAATCACGATGGAGAAGCATATTGAAATCTAAGGGGACTTGCACCACTATAACATCAATAAGGAAATTATTCCCACCTAACGAGATAGGTAAGTAAGGAACAATTCCGAAATATTCAATAGAACGTTTGTCAAAAGCCAACAACTCATGTGAAGTAGGCAAAAGATCGAGAGAACCCAAAGATTTTTGAGTCGAGGAGGATCCTTCATCCAGAATACATCGGTAAATGTTTTTGAATTAAATTCAACCTTTATTTGAAAAGGCGTAGAAGAAGGAAGGAGAGGCTCAACAAGGTGTTAGATGCAATCCGAGTCAGGAGAAAATGTTATTTTTGGAAGAGAAGCATGCAAGGAGGAAAGAACAGCTAGAAGGAAAAGCAGGATGTGTAAGAGAAGTAGGTGAGGCATGCATGCAAGGAAGACCTAATGATTCTAGGGTTACAGTTTTTGTAATGTATTGTAATGAATGGTGAGCCAAGAATATAAATAAGTAGTACTTAGGGGAAGAGGAGGATCATACCAATGGGAAGAGGGACACAGAGGAAGGAAGAGTTGTAAGAATTGTACGAGTCATTAAGTTAGTGAGATAGGTAAGTAGTGATCAAGTTGATCTCGAGGGTTAGATCGTAGGCCAAGGAGCCTGGTATGATCTAGTTAGCCTCACAAGAATCGAGGAGCTTGGAGAAAATGATGAGACTTAATATTGTAAACATGTGCGACGTGATATATTACTGAACCATAATAAAACATTGAGAGCCAGATATTTGTGGATGTATCCTAGGAGGGGGTGAACCACGGTAACACCTGTGTTATGTGAATTAATGTATGTGTCTTTACAACCGATTAATTGTTGAATGTTAGATGAATGCATTAACTAGTTAGATCTGATATGCCACATGCATGAATAGAATGAATTCTATAATTAGATGTTATATTGAATGAATAAAGATTATAGAGTACAACCGCAGATCTCCACTCATTCCCAGTTTGCGAACACCTGAGTATTATAGCCACCCATAGAGTTATCTTAGGTGAGACTGCGCAGTACACTCTATGTGTTGCGTTGCCTTCTGGTCTACTAGGGGGGTGATATTTTTAAACGAATTTTGTTGGGAGATTATAAAATATGAAATAGGGTCAATATATGATAGTAAGGTAGAATCAAAATAACCCAAAAAAAAATCCTAAGAAGACAAGACAAAGACCAATAGAAGAGGAAAAGCCAACAAATTTTTTTGTTGCCGATTGTTTGAAAAGGAATGGGATTGAGTATGTGAGATTTGTGGAATACACGTCAAAATAATGTCACATCAGATAACAAGACATTGAGAGAATGAGAATCTAAAAGGGAATGTTGAGACCATGGAATCCAAAGAAGCCAGAGATAAAGAGCTAGTTGAAGACAAAGGAGCTAGAGTTTGCATAGAAAGATAACAAAAACCCGAAGTTGACACTATGCAAATACCTGGACAAGTATGTATTTAATGACTTGCATGAAATATTTTTCTGTGATTTCCCTCATGTATTGTAGGATCGGATAAAAAGATTGAAAGACAACCATCCTACAAATAAGATCAGACAACTAGAGTGGAATCCTGAAGAGATTGCGTAGTTACAACGAGTTGATAATAAGTTTACGTGTGCAATAGATTTCTGGTTCAACAACATTGTTGTAGAATTTATCACAGAATTAGCAGTAGATACAGTGAAGTCTTACAATGCAATTGAACAAGAGTTATTGAGGGGACCTTGAGGTAGGTACATCAAATTGTTATATACTTCTATTAATATATTACTATATAACAAAGGTGTAATGAAAATGGAGTCAGACAACTAAACTTCCCTACGTGCATGGGGGACGGGGGGAAGCACTGACAGGAGAAGGAGAAATGGAAGGAGAAGTGGATAAAGGAAAGAAGGAGGAGGCCTTGTACGCAATTATGATGGACGAAGACCAGATCAATTAGATCATGGAAACAACTAGAAAAATGCGCAGTGGAGTACCCTACTAATATAAGGTGAACACCAAAAAGTGAGTCGTAGCTGTGAGGGGAGGCTTGGCAAGTGATGAAGAAGAGGTAGAGGATCTCCAAGTTGTGGACCAGATTGAGGAAATCTTGTGCATGACATATGAGAGAAAGACAAGAGGTCCAAGAGCAGGAATAAGGGCATTACTCCTATCCATATTAGTGTTAGTGTGGAACCTATAAACCCATGTGCAACTAATACACCAAGAAGAACACCAACATTTGGACAACCGAATTTTGGGAGAAGGAAGACAACATGAAATACATATAAACAAGGAACAACAATTGGGGGAGCTAGTTTAGGATGCATTAGTCAAGTATCTACACCGTACAAAGGTAGTAGTTCAACATTCAATATGGCAGGACATGATCCCACCATCAGTTTACCAGAATTCAAAGGAGAGGCGTCGAAGGACTCGAAGAAGCACCTGTTTATTTGTGAAAATATATGGGAAGAGAAATAGATCACAGACAAGGACACTAAACTTTCACATCTATCTATCACGCTAAGAGATCACACATTGTATTGGTACATGAGTTTAGTTGCAAACAATCCTCCAGGGACAACCAAAATGATTGGAGATATCAAGAAGTTGCTGATAAATGAGTTCCAGAATCCTAGTTCAGAGGATCAATACATGAGCGAGATGATATATATTAGAAAAAAACCAGGAGAATATGTATGGGAGATTGACCAGAGATTCAAACGATTGAAGGAAAAGATAAAGTATGTCATGACATATATCCAACATAGGCATCTATTCGTCAACTCACTGCTACCACACTTGAAATACCCTTTGCGACAACAAAAGTTTCAGACATAGGAAGAGGATCTACAGGAAACCCTACAGTTGGAAGAGAACCAATATCATAAGATAGATCTAGACATAAAGGAGCTGAAGGAGAATCTGAAGAAATTAACATTCCAACCAAACCAGAACAAAGGGAAGGACATGTTAGAACACTTAAAATTTTGAACTTTTATTCTTTTGTTTTTGCTTCTTAGGAATACAATTTCACCAAAAAAACTCAAGAAATTTCCTTTTAATTTAATAAATCCTTGGTCTTTATATATTAATAAGGCGCTTACAATCTCACACATTGATGAGTTGCACTAAGTTGATCAAACAATTCTTGTGATCTCCGGAATGTAAAACTTGCTTGAATTTTAAAAGAAAACCTTTAATGGTCACTTCAGAGCTTCGTGCTTCAGGAGTTTTAAGAAATATAAAAAAAAAACCTCGAATCTACAAAGTCCCGAAGACATTTCCTCGTGACAATTTCTAAAAGGACTTATGGATGATTCATAGGACACATGTCATTAAATATTTTCTTGGGTTGACACGTGGCACTTATTTTTAACATTTGTGTTAGATTATTCGCACGATTTCAAGTGACACATGTCACCCCTTGTTTCTTGACATGTCACTAATAATGACGTCATTTATGCCACATCACTCTAGGAGATTTCCCTTCCGGATTTTTAAACAAAGATTGGGTTAACAACCGTTGAAGTAATCAAAGTGTTGAATTATTGGATATCACAAAAAAGTAAAAGTGTTTCAAAGAGATAATAAAACATTTAACAACTTTAATTAATCATTATTTAGTATTAACTAATCACTTCGTAAATTCATTCTTTGAGATATTTCTCTTGTGCTATATCCAAAACTCTCGAACATCGAACCACCGAAGTACAAACCACACTTCTAAACAAATGAACTCTCGGAGCTCCGAAGCTCCGGAGTTCCGAAACCCCAAAATATATATAACAGTTCAAACATTTACTCCAGGAATTCGACCTTCGGAGGATTTCTATCATCCTTCATCGAAAACCCCCAAATACCGAACCCATGAAGTACTTAAGGCTAATACAATGTTTAAAACATGATTAATTAAAACATAAACTATATTAATTAGAGATTAACTTCTCCAGGAGTTTGACCTTCGGGAGATTTCTACCCTCTTATATTCAAAACCTCTGAATGTCGAACAACCGAAGTATTAATGACATTTATGATGAGCTAAAGTTAAAGATTTTAATAAATATTGTAAATTGCCAGGTAATAAATTCCATTATCATTTTAATAATATTTATGTCAGTAAATCAATACGAAGATCTATAGACTTTATGAATAAAACATTATTAATCTTAAGTCATTTTACCATTCGCAATTAGAATTTTTCATTCAGTAATTAAGAGCTTACAGACTTCTCTTATTACAGGAAGGTTAATTTCATTTCCCTGAGAATTATGGCACCACGCAAAGCTCCGAAGTAGCAAGATGCATCAACAAATGATTCCAATCCAAACACAAACATTCTATCAGACACCACTCCATGAATAATAGACACCATCAAGTCTTGGAAGCAGGTCTACAATATCTTAGAACATGATATTATTATCTGCTTAGATGATTCTTCCAAGAAAAAAGACGAGTCCTTCTCAGCCAAGCTCAAATTGGTAGCACAGTCAGAATTGCACAAGATTGTTGCATGACCTAAGATTATACCCTATAATGATATGATAAGTTGGGCTCTGGAGCATGTCGACATTCAAACCAGAATAATTATTAGTTACCAGAAGACCTCCTTCAGCTCTTTTCGGCCGAAGAACCTACAAGTAATGTATAAAATTTCTTCTACACCCAAAAATACTTACAATGCAACATTTCTTCTGGATTTTGAGAGAAAAGAGTCCACTCAATACGGAAAAAATGGTCATGATATAATGAAGTCCTGGTGGGGAAATCCTACCAAGTTCAAAACCAATTCTCATGGTATGCATTCCACGACGTCCTTGGATGATCATATCTTATATACATCCATGATTCTCTGTCATTTATTTTGGAGAAAAAACCCTACACATTTCTCAGTTGAGTGGGAGGTTACAATGAATGAAGTGGCCAAAGGCTATACTTTCAATTGGAAAAAAATGTTTTCGGACAACCTGGATAAAGAGGTTGTTGAGTACCAGTATTTGAAATCAAAAGGGAAACCTTCTCCTTTTTACATGTCCGCATACATCATGGATTCCATTTGCTTCATGACCCCCTTTCCCCTAATGAATTGGAGTTGGACCTCAGCTAGTTCTAAGCCTATACATTTATACCACTCCAAACTAGATCTGCCACAACGTAGTGGTACCTATTCATGTAGCCATCTATGGACACCCTTTTCCCAGGATTTTAGAGAATATTATGGGAAAGTTAGGCACATTTGTAGATTGGTACATTGAGGAGAACTTATCTGACATTAGAGTGTTCAGTTGCTCCGTTCCTCCTCATGCCCTTCCAAAAATTTTACCTAATAGGTTGGTGTGCCGAGAAGTGGCATACCAAACAATAGCAGGAGAAATCACTAAGGAATTGAAAGAGGCTTAGAAAAAGGTATCACCAAATTTTTCCATTCAGGTTGGTATGTTTATGTTGTTAGATTTTGGCCATACCAAAGTCGAGGCTGTAGCCTTGGAATATGTGAAATTAGTCGAAATCGAATTAAAAAGACACGATCCTCACAGGGGGGTAGAGAATCATTTGGCTCAATTCAACATGAAAATATACATCCACGAAGAGTATCCTTATGATGAAGTTTTCAGGGGAGCTAGATCCTATGAAGAAGTTCAAAATAGATTTCAGAATCTACATCCTGACCAACATCATGGTTTCCTTAGCTTTCAAAAGCATAGACATAACAACTTGCTTAAGGTTTTACAAGGAGAGTCAAGGCCCATTCCATATTCACAGGAAGCTAAATCCACAGAATCTCAACCAAGTTACTCCACTGAAAACAAAGCTGAAGAAGTATTGGAGAGTTCAGAAAGATTATTTAAAGAGATAAAAACATCACTACTAGGTCTACATTATCAACATATATTATCCCACTTTGAAGATTTCATGAAGTAGGGACAAGTTTTTTTCCCCTTCAACACCAGTTACTTTTGCTTCCATCCCAAGCACAATAGGTCCATGAAGCTCCACCACAATTATCTCTCTTATTCCCTCATTAACTCCTTTAGTGACCAGTTTTGGAACTCCTATTTCAGAGGTTGTTCACATAGATAAACTTACTTCTATCTTTCCTAAAGAAATTCCTCCCTCAAGTTTATTTTTCAACAATAAAAGGAAAGCTATTGTAAATAAATAATCTCAGCAAAAAGATGGAGTAGTTACTAAAATGCAGAAAATAGTGTATGATAGAAAAGGCCAAAATGATCTCGAGTTTTCCAAGGAGGTTGCAGATTCACTAGGGGCCTTCGCCACTACCAACCAATGGTTAGTGGATAGTTTGACCAAGAAACTGCAACAAAAATATATCTTGGTGGAACAATTGCAAAATGAAATGAAAATCACAAAACAGGTTGTTAGGACCAGAATGAATCATGACCTAGAGAAAATCAAATTAAATTATCAACAATAGATGAAGAAGTTACAAGAGAAACTAGAGTTGATTTACCAGAGTTTATAGACCAACAAATCCATGATTACTCAGTAGGAATGTTTGATAGAACAATTGCAGGTCAAATTAGTCCTAATGGAAAACACAACAATAGACATCACTGCTTTCAAAGCACAAACATCTCAAATCAATGAGAAGTTGGAAGCGGTCAAGCAGGATCTATATCAAAAGGTGAATACTATTCAGAAATAGTATCAGGCAATAAATAATTCTCTGGAAAATATGTATGTGAAAGAAAAGGATGCCAGTGCAACAAGATCCAAGTTTCAAGAATTCATTATATGGAGGCAGAAATCCAATATCCCTAGTCTCGCCCCTTTCTCACAATATGAACAAGTGAAGGGTGAAATGGCCTTGTTCTCACAATATGAACAAGTGAAGGGTGAAATGGCCTTGAAAGTTTGGGATACTAACCTAGAAGAAAGCAAGAAGCTTTCCAAAGAAGAAAAGGAGACTTGTCTAAATACCCTGTCTTCTATAGAAACAAAATTGGTTGATTTTGAAAGAAATGATATCTCAGAGGCACTGGGGAAAATTGAAATAGAAATGAATAAGGAAAACTCCAGAAAAAATAAGGAAAATATTCATTTTTTCATCCAACAGATGAATCATATTGATTTTATTAAGATTAATGATTTATTGGTTAAGCCTAATTTATAGTATCAAATTATAGCCCAGGTAGTAAAGAAAATCCAAGAGAAGATACCACTAGTACACAAGAAGGTGTTTGCCTTTGAATTGACCGAGAACATTGAACCTTCGAGATTTGTGGTAGCCTTTATGGATATGTGTACTCATTTCAATGAATGTAGGAAAGAAAGTGCATCTGGGAGAAAATGAAGGAGCATATGAAGTGCCAACACATCAAACTGTAACTCAACAATATCTACATTTTGTTTTTCCATTTGTATTGTATTATATATTTAGAGCAAATATTGTGGAAAGTCCAACTACTTTTAGTTGAGACAATTTTTGTATAAATAGATAGATTTTAGATCTATTCCAGGCTGCTTCTATCCTAATGTAAAAGAGATAACTTATTGAATATTAATACAAGAGCAGACAAAGATTCTATGTTTTGTTTCATTTGAGTTATGTGTTTTCTCTATGTTTTCATCTCTTTTGATTTTCCTTTTGTAGTTATTGAAGAGTGAATGATTACAATTTAGTAATACATCTACTGTGATCGTAATACATCAGAAGTCCATTCAGTTACAATTTTTCCTTTTTTCTTACTGTGAGTAAAAAAAAGACATGTGATCTGTGTGAATTGTTGCATTCTTAATCTTCTTTCAAGGGTACATCTGCTATTTCTCTTCTACTACAAATAAGGTAAAATTTATCTGTAATTGATACCTTGCTTTATTTTAACAGTTTTGTCAATCATTTATACATCATTTGAAATTAAAATTACGACTCAGATAACGAGATACAATGTCTGTAATGTCTTATCATAAATTTTACTTTAACATATTTCTTAAAAAACTGAAGGTATAAGAAAGGACCTATAAAAAATTTCATTTAAATCTTTGATGCATGACATTGTTCTTCGAGCCTAGAATCAATCATAGGAACAACATCTTTTTGGCACTATTGCCAAGGATGGAGAAAGGAAATCATTTTTTCCCTGGGAGAATGAAAAAGTTAAATTTTGGTCTTTGATGGTGAACAAAGATTGAATACATGGATAAGGCTCACTTTATATTTCACCTGGTGACTCCATTGTAGGAAAATATGGCATTCGGTTAAAAAAATACCAGGAAAAACCAAGACAAAAATCAGACTACGACAGTTTTGGATCCCGAGAAGTTGTAGAAACTGAAGGGATATCTCAGACAAACGTTTGCATCAACACGTAAGATCTACGAACCTAAGGTTATGCAAGTTAATGTTAATATTCCCGCTGAAGAATGAAGTCTTAAAGTAAAATATCAACAAGTTCATTCTGCTGAAGCATCAACAAGTAAATATGAAGTTAAATTAGAAACTCTGGAAGGAATTATTCCTGAATTAAAAATTAAAATTATCCATACCACCACTATCTCGTTGATAGATACTTTTACTAGAGAAAATAAAGAATCCTTTTCAATACCTAATATCATTTGTACACATCCGATTCTTTCTCTTCCCGAAGTAAAAGTTCATGTTTCCAAAAACCCTAAAGATTACTTTTTATACTCAGATTTATTCCCTATCGCTTTTCCTATCTATACATCTGGTAAATATGAGAGACTGAGTTCAAGTTCTATTTTTCCCCCTCATTTGGATATTCCATTACCTTATGATCATCTATCTTAACTTCATCCACACCATCCCGAAGCAGTCAAAAGTTTAGTAGATCTGTCTTTTGAAGTTTTTGATAATCTCTTATTTAGTCCTCAAATTCCTTCTCCTAGAATTTCAATGGCTAGTGCTGGAGGTGCTAGTGCTAGAGGTGCCAGAGGTGGAGGGGCTAGTGGACATGGAAATATACCAGGTCAACCTCCAAGGATATTTTCCAATGTTGCTGCTAGATATTCTCCCTTGGCTCTTCCTACTATCCTACATGATTTACCTAAAAATTACATGAAGAACCTCCCTAAATTCACGGGTGAAGGGTATTTGACAGCAACAAAGCATATAGCCTTTTTTGACAAATTCGTTGATATCCTTGGTATTGATCAAGAAGATGTTTAGATGAGAGTGCTAGTACAAACGTTTGAAGGACATATAAGAACTTGCTTCAGAGAACTTCCAGTGGACTTTATTCCTTCATATAATGATCTATAAACTCTTGGCATGTTTATAGGAAGAGTGTGATTTTTATTGAAGGCAAGAACAACAACATCGATGGCATGTTTATAGGCAAGAAAAACAACAATAACAAGAACAAGAACAAGAACAACAATGGAATTATTACAGGCACAATATGCAGAGATCAAAGATCAGGAGAGATAGCATTTTAAGAAACGTAGATGAGTCCCAAAGTCATCAGGATTCACAGAAGGATCAAAGGTCGAGGCCTTTGACACTTAGAAATTATTCCAAGTCAGGAGGAAGCATAAGATCAGGAGGAGGAGAAACAATGGTCATCAGATTGAGCACTTTGAAGAATCTGGACCAGTGCATTAGAGTCCATATAGGAGGAACGAGTGCGTAAGAGAGGAACATATCCCATCTGTTGGATCTGAGCATGAAGGACTAGCAACCATTAGATCTAGTGGAGTTGCAAGGAGGATAATCCCATGAGTTAGTCAACACTCCAAAGATGCAAAGGAATATTGGTCGTCCATTAAGGGAGGACACGTGGCGAGAGATCAACATTTCGATGACTCGCAAACTAGAAAATTCAAAGGTGACTAGTTGTCCAACTTCGCGAAATGCGAAGTCCCGATTTGATCTAGGCCATTGGATCACTGAGGATCACGGGTTGTTGATTTGGAATGGTTTTGAAAAATCAGAAGTCGGGAGAGTTAGGGTTGCCTCACATACAAATTCCCTACACGGGAAATTGCGATTTGATCGCAGCCTTTGATCAAAGGGAGAGATCTAGACCATTGATATAACATGAAGTATTTCAGATTTCACGAGTTGGGAGAATCGAGGCAACTCGCAACAGAATCTCCAAAATGTGAAGTCACGAAATATCTAGGCCATCAGATCATAGATGATCGTGGATTGTTGATCTAACGCAATCGCAAGTTTGGGAATTGGAAGAAGGGAGGTGAGCTAACCTTTGACATCGGGAATTGTGAAGTCACGAAACACAAAAAGGAGATCTCAAACATTGAATCATGGAGAGATCTGGACTATTTTTCTGGCAAAGCATGAGTTCAGAACTCAGAAGAAGGGAGGTGCTCTAATCTCCGACATCACGAGTCGTGAAATCGTGAAGTGTGAAGGAGAGATATGGATCGTCGATTGGGAAATTTCATGGGTTGTTGATAAGGCACAACGAAGTTTGCGAATCATGAAGCACTCAAATTATTGACTCCTGGTCACAGCTGGAGTCCACATCGTCGAAGGATTGAGGGAGGAGCTAGCACATTGTTAGGCTCCACGTCATAGATAGCCGAGATAGCAAAGTGCATTTTAGATAGGTGTCTGATCATAGCTCGTGGTCACATAAAAGGAAGGGGCTTATCCATAAGAGCTAGCGCCCACTGTAAAGTTTTCTCAGGAAGGGAAAAGGCACCAAAGGCATGAGTGCGCAAAGGTTTCCTTTATAACTGCTAGAAACGACTTATTTTTTTTTCCAGAGAATTCGAAGAGGATTCAAGGTGATCACTAGAGGAGATAAAGAGTCTTGAGGTAACTGCCAGTGGAATGAAGACTCATCATAGAGACAATCGACAGATTGAAAAGTGTCGATGACTGTTACTGCCAGTGATGCCAAAAGAATATCAGGATGAATGACCATTCATGGTGAACTGAATGAGCATAACCGCTAGAGAATACGAAGAGTTTCCAAGATGATCTGGCAGAGGAATCAGTGTGTGAATAACATGCAGAACAAAGAAGAGAGGCATAGCTTGGTAATAGTTTCTGCATGTGAGAAGAAGGTGGTTGTGAAGAGGAACATAAGAGTATATAAAAGGTGCAACACATAGAATGAAGAAGGAAGGGGGAACAGAGGATGAAATGTACCAGAAAAGATAAACAAAGAGGCTAGTATGCATGGAGTAGAACAATGAGGTAGGAAGAGAAGAGTAGTGTAGCAGAACAATGATGAGACTGATAAGCTATTGATAAATACTGTATCACTGTAATACATTCCAATAAGAAAAGATTTATATTTCAGGGTGGTAGGGTGGTTCTAGGGAGGACTCTTGTCATTAGAGTTTCAAGTGGGTTCTTGAACACATGGATTTGTAGTTTCCATCTAGTTGCAACCAGAAAAACAAGGGAGGTAGGGTGCTGCAAGGGAGAACTATTGTTCTCTGTTATGCAGGTTGGTGTCTGTGTGACTAGAAGTTGGTGCTTCCATCCAGTTGGTGCTGGAACACTCAGGGAGTTGGTGCTTCCTTCTAGTGGGTGCTAGAGAAATCAGAGAGTTGGTGCTCTTAGCAAGTTGCATATTGTAAACAGAGGTGGTAGCCTCACAATGAGTTGGTGCTCATAAGAATGATAATGTACAAAAAATAAAGACTACT
>CBVK0100527594.1:0-11842 GCA_900067695.1 Picea abies | reverse complement strand
AATAATACTCTATTATACAACCACTCAAATTAAACCTAACCAATGTAGATTCATCTTAGCATTGGATCTATCATGCGTTGAGAGGCATCAAATTCCTTGAGATGCAATTTTTTTTAGAGTACAAACTTGAAGAAATGTTTACATCTTGAAGGATTTGATACATATCTTCGTCCAAAGTTCAGATGGATCTACACTAGTTCTTAATATATATATATATATAATTTTAATTTTTATTATTAATTTTATTAATATGTCATAAACAAGGTTAACAAGTAAAGAAGAGGTTAAGCTTATCGATTTATCTAAGATTATTGATTGAATAGGTAGTCTTAGGTCTTTCTTATTGATCTAAGTTTTTCGCAAGAGATAAAGTATCGATTGAATAGGTGCTCTTAGATATTTCTTATTGATATAAGCTTGTCGGGAGAAAGAAGTATCAATTGAATAGGCGGTCTTAAAAAAGTGTTATTCGTTCGAAAGTTTCTTGCACCCACCTATGAAAACAAATTATGTTTGATGATATGCGGGAAAAAAGTCTTTTGTCATGAGCTTGGTATAAGAGGTTTTCAAAGTGTCTCATCCCCTCCTTGTGTCTACAAAGGTATATATACCCTACCCCCTTCTAGATTTGATCTTGTGATTTGTTAGGAGAAGACACATGTTCTTAACCATTATACCCATTTAAGTTGTACTGTAAAACGTCTCTGGACACAATAATTTATTTAAGATTATTTTTCATCCACTAGGAAAACAATATTATAAAGGGAATTTTAAGTGTAAACTCTTTTAATTTTTTCCTTTTTAATATAATTTAATTCAGATTTTCGATATTAATTAGTATATGAATATGGTAATTAAAGTTTAAGAAAATAATGATGTTTTTTATAAAAAATTTTTTATCAATAAGGTATATTTTAAAAATAAAGAATAGGTGACTAAATGTTTTTCATATTATCATGTTTATATTTGAGTATGGTGAAAATTAAAGTACCAAAGTCATTGCTCTTTTCCTAAACTACTAGGTATTCCAGAGTAATTAAGTTATGAAACTCTAAAAGTATGGATTGCAATATTAAGAGTAGGGCATGTTAAAAGGTATTGTTCTTCATCCTCAACCTTATTTTTATCATAAATTTTACAAATTATCCCATCCCAATGTGTTTTTTATTAGAATAATCATGACCAATTTGAGTGTGGATTTCATGAGCATTGGCCCGCATTTTGGAAATAATCATATTTTTCTTTATGTTCATAATTCTACAAAATTATTCTTGATAAGCCAAATTAAGATTTATAAAATCTTTAAAGCATTTAAACTTCATTTTAATAATGATTTCATTGTTATTCTAGGTCTTATATTTAAACTTCATAGTTATGTAAGATTTAAATTTCTCATAGGAAATATGATTCATAGGAGAATAATATTAAAGGATTAGAATCTAAAGAAGTGTTATAGTATTCCTCATGAATTGAGAAGAAAAAGGACTTATAACTTTAATTGACAAAATTTTACAATATGCATAAATTCTAACAACAATGGTTGCTTGAACATATTGTAGAATTAGGGGTATAATAAGATAAATTCAAGCTCGTGATTGCATATCAAAGACACAGAGGATTCACACAGAAATTATATCAATGAGAGTGAAACTAAATGCCTAAACATGAATTTGGGTAATGAGGAGACATAATCTATGGACATAGAAGCATGATAGAACCAGTGGAGCTATTAGAAGTTATGAGGAGTTTAAGAATGGAATTGCATAGTTATAGAGATGATAATGAGAATATAATAAGAGAACGGGAGGAGAAAAATAAAATAAACACTCAATTATTATAGAGGCTAAATCAGTTGCAAAGACAAATGAAAAATGGATCGAGTTCAAGACATGAGAAAAATGAGAGACCTCATGCAAAGAGGAATAACTACAGAGGATCCAGGCACTCTAGAAATGCTAGTAGAATTCACATAAAAAAATAGTCACCTACTCATTCATCTAGGTAGTTTTATTTATTTGAAGAGTCAAGGAGTGGCCCAAAAGTTTCACCTATTAGGCATCAAAGAAGAAGATATGAATTAGAAAACTTCCTAGGATTTCCATATATCATTTGCAAGGAAAAGCCTCTATGTTGTGGGAATAGTTGAAGCAAGTCAAGAACATTTATGAAAAAAGGATTTCTTGGAAGTAGTTTAAGAAATACTCCACCAGTAGTATCTTTCAAATAATTACTCTGAAAAGAAGATGAAGGAGCTCTTTGAACTCAAGTTGGGAACATGACCATGGAAGTATATGAAAAGAATTTCTTGGAGATTGTAAGGTATATAGGCTTTATCAAAGAGCGGAAGATGAAAATATAGAGGTTGTTAAATGGATTTTCATATTTTTATAAAGACAAAATTCAATTTGATGAACCCAAGACTCTAGAAAAGACCATTAGAAAGAACAAGTACCTATATGAAAAAAACAAAGGTAGTGAGACTTTTTAGAAGTCTTTAGAGGATAATAAGAAGAAGAAATTAGATCAGATAAAGAAGGGATTCAATCCTCCTTTGAATAGAAACAATCTTACTACATATCAACAAAATCAACTAGCTCAAGATGAATCCAAAATGATAGGCTCCTTGGGAAAAATGGGAAGGCTACTAATAAAATGTTGGGGATATAAAGGAGATCACATGTGAAAACATTTCCCTCATAGAGAAGACAAAATGAGGGCTCTAAAAAAAATTCAAGAGGACACCACAGTGGAAGAAATGGGAAAATCTCACACACCCAACCCCCTAAGTATCTTTTTAAGGGATGTGGCATAAAAAAATATATTTTCTCAATCACCTCAAATCCCTGTAACTATGATTCCATCATCTTCATTTTGACGAGGGTCTTCCATCAACTATAATTTTTTCCAAGTCCTATATTGAAGGTCAAGATATTTCAAAGTTCTTTAGGCCTCCATTGACTAGGGTCACTCACCGCCATGTGGCACCCTGCCACCCGACATGCCACATCATCATAGTATACAAAGATTTTCCCAACCAGAGGTTGACACTTGTATAGCTCTTATAGGCATATTAAATTGATTAACCATTATCATAATAAAATCCCTCTCTTCACTAATCATATAATTAATCCCTATTAGGGGTAATTAATCTTAATTAATCAATTAACTCTGTAATTACATTTTATTTGGCCTAAATTACCAGCATGGTAAAACCAATGATAACTTCCCTTTCAACTTGGGAATCCCACAATTTGGGGTGAAATTAGTGTCAATTATTATATTAATACCCCGTCATATTAACATATAACCCAATCATGTTACTAAATAGTTTCTTTAATTAATTAAATTATAATATAATCCTATTTAATTATATTATAATATAATTAAATATATCAAATGGCACTTAAGGTTATTAATATCAGTTACCGCTTGAGTTACCATACTTATGCATAATTACTCTCCACACTTTCATGAACATACCCAGAAATCCCAAATGATGAAATCCCGAAGGGGGTCCCATTTATATTATATTGTGATGCAAATATAATTAATTATATTAGATTATAATATAATGAATTACATTAAATGTTTATGTCAATATTTATGCAAACATTGGAACAGGAAAGGTAGGTTCGGGCCTTCAACCACTTTTAGCTCATACACTCTATCACCCCAAAAATCCCAAAGTCCCGAAGGCCCAAAGTCTCGGAGCCCCAAAGTCCTGAAGGCATCCCACTTATACGTGTTACACATTATATAATATTTTAAAGGAAAAAATGGTTGGCCTCATCCATGTGCGAATATTATAATAAATTTATTTATAACCTATTATAATAGAATACGTATCCTTGAGAATTGCACCCAAGTTTAATAAATCCCCAATATTATATCTAATATTGGAATGAGGGATAATTTCCAGGTCAACTCCTTTGGCTCTTCAACACACGCTCCATTCCTCCAACTTCCTAAAGTCTCAAACTCTCAGAGTTCTAAAGTGATCCCATGCACATGGGTTATAATACACATATAATATAATTATTTGGAAAGAGGTTTACCTCATCCACATAAGGGTTTTATGATATTATATAATATATTATAATCCCATAATCCCCCTTAAAGTTTGTACCTAAGAATTATAATTTCCATTAAGTTCTTTCTTAAGGAGACTCTGGGCCAGAAGCCTTCGAGAGTTATCACAACACAATCACTTCAACATCTCGAAGCCCCGAAGTCCTGAAGTCCTAATAATCACAAAATTATTAAGAGGTTGATCATGGATGGATTAATCATGCTTAGTATGCAATCCTTTGGCCTTTGTGACATTTTCCAGTTCACTCTCCACTTCAAACCTTCGAATTCTTGAAGCCCTGAAGCTCTGAAGTGTGTTATGAAATGATCATAACGATCAATTATGAGTTTATTAACACACACACACACACACACACACACACACACACACATATTTCCATAGCCTTGTACAGTTTCAATACCTAGAGATATTTAAATGAAAATTATTTTCTCATACAAGAAAAAAATAAGGAAAAGAAGGATAGTTTTCTAGTCTTTATAACATAATTTAATAAAATTCTCATCCAAGGAAATCTCTCTATTCTAGAAATTAAAAAAGTAATTATAATATCTCCCTCCTCATGGGTAAGTGAGTAAATTTGTTTCCTTATTACTATGCTTTATCATTCTTACCAAAATTTAAGGAAACTGGTCCTAAGAAAAATAATTTCCTCCAGAGTAAATTTCACATTTCTACCAAAGTTTACAACCTACCACAATTAAGGGGATTCTTCCCAAATTTTTAGGAAATTTAAACCAAATTTAGCATAAATTTTTATTAATGCCCAAATAGAATTTTAAGAGATTTTGTATTTTAATTCAATTAGGAAATTTCATGTTTATTTCCTACTTATTTTTCCTTGGTACCTATTTATTATGACTTTTAATGTTTTTCAATATTTGGGTTACTTTCCTAAAGTCCAAACACAGATCTAATATACTCTAAGTTTTCTAGTAAACTATTTTAGGACAACCTGGAATAAAACACTATCATCCAGAAATCAATCCCTCTCTATTTATATGCTTAATAAAGATTTTAATTGTTCATTCATCATTTCCTATGTATGAATTAAACTCTGAAAATCAGACAGCCACAACATTCATTCTTATAATTTGGTGCAATCAATCACAAGCTGAAGTTGTTCACCAACATAAAATTTAGCTGTAATATTTTCACATTCACACCTAAATTTTCAAGGTACTTTTAATAGAAAATTGAACTTATATTGCTCTCAAATACAGTCTATAATTGTCTATGAACTTAACACTACAGATATTTTAGCAAAATATACTTATCTAGAACTAGAAAATGTTGTAACTGTTGAAATGGGATCCCTTTTCCACCCAATCGTAGGCACAACAACTCCTAGAATGGTTTATCACTGGCCACCCCCTAGAGAGATCATGATGCCCTGAGAAAGATTCTTCCTTATGTTCAAAAAAATCTAGGGATGGAGGTTACTCTTCTCCTTCCACATGAACTTGGAAGACTTGTTTTCTCTCCACCAAGCAAGGGGGTCAACAATGAGTTCTTCCTCAATCACTCACCTTCTCTGCAACCTCGTTTATTAGCTTGGTTCAAAAAAATTGCCCAAAAGTTCTTGTACTCAGAGACACATTTTTTTTCATCTCTCTTCAGAACTATAGGGCTTCACATGCTCTCCCTCTTTAGAAATGGTCACCAGACTCATTTCACTTTTATTCTCCCCTCTGCCCACAATTTCCCTTCCTTTTCTTTCCTTCCCTAACAAGATTTTGTGGGTCCATTTCCCAAATTCGTGGGTCAGATCAGGAAGTTTCCATATGGGTACTCTACCCATCTCCTCATTGACTCTTGAGGTAGAATTCCCAACCACAAGCTTGAATGGTAATTAAATTCTCTGGGTCAAAGCATTGTTTTGGGTATGTAAAATCCCAATCCAACAGAGTACTAGTCTGGTAGGGGTCATTTCAACCATTACTAGTTCCCCTCACCATATCTCTCATGCATCATTATCTACATTGGCATCCCCTTCAACAATTATGCAACATATTCCATTTTATTTAGTAACAAAAATATGTACATTACCTTTTATAACAAAAGGTTCATCAATTCCAACATCCATACATAATCAATCTACCCATAGCCTCTTACAAAACTATATTTGTATTTACAAGCTTAGGAAGACAAGGGTATTACAATTACCTTCCCCTTAAAGGAACATTGTTCTTATTGTTATACCTGTCATTGTGCTATTTATTTACAGTAGTGAACAAAAATGGGTATGCTTGAATCATGACATCCTCCATTTCCCATGTAGCTTCATCTGGGACAAAGTGTTTCCCCTACACATTGACCTATGAAATGGTTCTATTCCTAATTGAGATTTCTTTCTTGTCTATTATGCATTATGGCTCTAGCAATAATTTTCTCTCTAGTTCCACCAGAATCACAGATGAATTAGTTATATGATTAGAATCATGTACATATTTATTCAGTAACAAAACATGGGAAACATTATGTGATTTTGTTGTGGGAGAAAGTGTTATTCTATAAGCTATAGGTCCCACTCTATCCAAAATTTCAAAGGGTACACAAAACTGAGGTACCAACTTGGCACAAGTTCCCATTCTCAATGAACTTTTTATAGGCCTAACTCGGAGATACACATGATCCCCTTCTTTGAACTCTCTAGGAGTCCTCTTTCTACCTGTGTAGATTTTCTGTCTATCTTAGGCTATTTTCATATTATGTTTTATTTGAACTACTTGTTGTTCCATTTCTTTTAGCATATATGGCCTGAGTGTAATTCTGTCTACTAGGATATTCCATTTGATTGGAATATTGCATTGCCTACCATAGAGGGCCTCAAAAGGGACTCCTAATAGCCATTGTTGTAGGTAAACAATACCAGTGGTAGGTATTCTTCCCATTTCCTTGGATGATGCATCACATGCATCCTTAACATGTCCTCTAACACTTGGTTTAACCTTTTTATTTGTCCAACAATTTGATGGTGATATGCTATACTAAATAGCAATTTGGTTTCAAAACCAACAAACAGATATTTCCAAAAAATTGAAGTAGATTTTGTATCTCTGTCTGATATGTTTTCCTTAGGCATTCCTTACATTCTAAATATTTATTTCATGAAAATATTAGCAATATCTTTGGCCTTGCAATTTGAATTTACGGGGATAAAGTGAGCAGTCTTCCTCAGCCTGTCCACAACTACCATAATAGAGTCATTCTACTTGGTTGATTTAGGCAATCCTGTGATGAAATCCATGGAGATGGTTTCCCATTTCCGTTCTGGAACTGGCAGGGGCTGCAACAACCCTACTGGATTTCAATGCTCCTCCTTAACCTACTAACATTCTAAACATTTAGCTAAGTAATGAGCTATGTCAGTTTTCATCCCATCTAATACCCCTGTTTCCCCCAACTTGTAATTAATCATTAATTATGATGACCATGTTATGGCATGGGAACAATGTAAATGTATTATTGTTTGAATTGAAAATAACTAACTGTGGGGGTGAATCCTTGAAGTACTGGCCATGATATCACTAGAGGAAAGAGTAAGGAAACTATGGAGAGAGTTCATTATGAAAAAATGACCCCAAATTATCTCCTTGTTGAAATAGTTAGCCTCATCCGGATTCCAAGGAGGAAGAAGTTAAGGAAAGAAGGACTAGTGGTTGAAAAAACAACTACCCCCATGAATGGAATCATTGTTTGGTGGAGGAGACATGAGATTGTCAGCTCGAAGTACCACAGAGTCCTGCAAACCCAAACTAACTCGAGTTTCCATCTGACAAAAGAAATAGGATAGGTCCATAACCTTCCCGAGGAGGAGATGAGAGAGGAGACACAGGAAGAGGTATGCCTTGAGGCTCTCCAGTAGAAAAAAAATAACTAAAATCTTGACAAGTTGTTCTGGATAATAAAGAAAATAGGAGAAAATATCTCTGAGAAATTACAAGAGAACGTGACCAGAGCAGGAGACTATAAGCTTGATGTTGAGGAGGCATCTAATAAACCTCGTAGAGACTGTGACAGAGAAAGGACCTCTGTGAAACTACAAAAGTCCCTTATGTATATCATGGCTTGGCACATGAGTGGCCAGAGTGCTAAGAATGAATGCCTCTGAGCCTATGGTTGGGTGGAGAGGCTAACACCCAAAGTTAGTTGGTCTGCTATCAACTATAATAGATAAGTGTTTCATTTACCCTATGCACTTAGATTGAAATGCATGTTTTGAATGTCTTAGTTTACTTATCTTTGAGTTAATTGGGTATTGTTATGTTATCTACTTTTGGAGTTATATGCATGTGCATGCATTTTATAGTTGAAGGAATGAACCTTTGACATTCTATATGTTTTAAATTGTTTTTCTTCTGTAATATTGGTGCAAGGAATACACATATACACATTCGAGTATAAAATCTCGAAGGAGAGACCCATGCATAATGCACAGGGCCAACACTTATTGAAGCATTGAAAGGTTCTCAAGGCGAGAAAGCACAAGGATTGCATGAGAGACTTTTCAAAGTCTCAAGCTCAAGAAAGATAGCAATACTTAGGTCTCGAAAGGGAGGATGCTTGTAATTGGAGGACGAGTGGACAATATCCCTTACGGAGGAACCAAATTCTTGCATGACCAATGGACATATGTGGGTGCATTTGTTCAACCAAAGTCTTTAATACTTAAAACCTCATGCAGTGAGTTGGCAATAGATTTATTTAATACTTACAACAACTTCCTAAAAATTAGTAGTTTGTTGGATTTTTGTCTCTTTGACTGTTCCCACCTATATCCAAGGCATAGAATCCAATGAAAGAGATGGGATTTGACCTCCTAAGAATATTTTGGATGTTTTTTCTGTTTAATGGAGGAGAAAGGGTGGAGTGCAGGACTAGAGAAAGCTTGAGAGAGTTGTAGGGGAAATTTATTTGTGCATTTGTAAGCTTGAGGGAATGTGTTGTAGGAGTTTATGCCATTAGAGATTCATGAAAGTTGTGATACGAGACTTTTTTTTCTTGTTTCCATCCTTTCTTATCATCTTTCTTGAGTAATATTTACAGACTTTGAAGATCAAAAGTTTCCTTTGGTTAATGGATTCATCAGTTGCAAAGGATTTGTGGTAATTGCATGCTAATCATTGATTATTGTTCAAGAACTCTTTAATCTATATTTTAGAAAAGATCTATGTTATGTGGATATTCTTCTTTTTGTTTACATTATATTCTTCTACCCATCTTTTGATAAGCCTTTTGTCTGGTAGGTAGCCTGATTTCCTATCATATGCACAGTGTTATGATTCCATGCCCAATAGAATGTGTTTTCAAGCAATTTGTTTCCCTCCCTTTTACTCTTCTCTTGTTGATCCACCAAGTATAAGATGTTTTAATAATTTAAATCAAATGGGTATTGGGATTATCCTCTAGCAGTATGAGGGTGACTCTCAGTGCTAACACAAGTGTTGTGAAAATATTCTCGGGAGCCATCCAGGACTTCTTCCCAAATTATCCAACTTCCTTTGTCCAATTCCAGACCAGATTTTGAGAGCTAGTTCATTTTTTATCATGATTCATGTAAATATGAGAAAAGGAGATATATGAGAATTAAACATAAATCATTCTTATTTCCTCCAATAATGGAACCAAAGCATAGGATATCAAGAATTGTGTGTCTTTCATGACTTGTATTGCAAACATCGAATCTCCATAAATATTTAAATGTTTGATGTTTTTTTCAAGGACCAATAAAAGTAGGAGATAAATGGACATAAGTTCACTGAATTTGTTTGTGGCATCACCCAAACTAGATGAAAAATAAATGGAACACTTTTCAAAGATGTGTAGAGTTCCTCTTACTCCACTAATGGTGGGGGTGCATTGGGTAGTTCCATCAAAAAAATCCCAAGGGAGGTCTTTGTTGATGTCAGGAGGCTCAGTGACTCTAGCTATAGTTGAGGATGTACTTTTTTGTGGGAAAGCAGAGAGAATTTTGAGGCATTATATGGGACTATGTGTTATGGATCGTGATTTTTCTTAAAAAATAGTGTGATTCTGGGCCAACCAAATTCTCCAACAAATGATAAGAGGGAGCACCTTGAAGTCCTAGTTTTGTTGTTCTACAATCTTGTTCTGTAGAGCATCGGAAAGGGAATAACCAATCCAATTGAAAGATAATCCAAGGGAGCTACTAACCTATTTCCATACATATTTTTTGAAGGGGCACTGAAGGAACATATGTGGTATATTTTATTCATATGATTTACATAAAGCACATCTTCTTGGCCCTATGAAGGAATGTTTTTGTAGATTTTCCAAAGTTGGGGCATTTTTTTGGAGGAGAAGCCACATGAAGAGCTTTGTTTTTGGAGGAAAATGTAATTTCCAAAGGGGTTTGCCCCACCAGGGAGGTGGATTATCCTCCTGTAGTTTTTCAATGTAATCAAGTTTGGTAGAGTATTTCCTAGCTGGAATGAAAGACCAAATGAGTTGGTCTTCCTAATTTGTGAGTCTGACAATGGAATTTTGTAAAGAGTTGATGTAGTGTTTCCAAAAAGGTATTTGAATGGCTACCATAAGATTCATTATTTATATTCATCATAACCTTTACATTTTTCTTATAAGAAAATGTTCTTTTATTTTCTTCAAAATAAAGACTATGCACATATTGTCCTATATACTATGGGAAAAAATCAGATCTAGAACATAGGAAATAAGAAATAAATTGCATTTCATACATTTATTAGAGAGGGGATAGAGAAACCCTCCCTAAACTCATACACAACCATAGTACCTTCAGCTAACAATTGAACTTCTTTTGATTTAAGGAATTAGTAATGGTATTCAATTCCTTGAAGATGAATGAGAAAGAAATAAACACAAAACATTATGAAATCTCTTTTAGATGATCATTAATTAGATTGAAGATAAAGTTATGTGGTTTTGATATTCCTTTCATCTAATTAATTACTATGCGCGAATATCCAAGTATTTGAACATGAGTTGCATTCCTTTCCAAAGCACCTTTTAGCAGAATATCAAATCCATGAGCATTGAAAAATTATTGGAACCCACTCCCAAACCTTCCTTGAACTTAATGGTGAGAATCTAATAAATAAATAATTCCATTAGCTCTACTAAATCCTTGAGGACCCAACCTTGTGCCATTAAAAATACCCCAAGCTAGGAAAATGTCAATCGACTATTCACTCACTAGTTTATGTCGTCCTTAATTACAAATCATTCTATAGTATGGAATCATATACCTCACTTGAGTATAAACCTGAAATGATGGAAGAATTTTTTCATCCAGTATTTGGGAATTTCTAGACAACTGAATCCCCCAACTAAAGAAACAAGGAAAATATATGAATTGTTTTAATTATTTTTTAACAAACCATTTCTTCAAACATTCTTCCATGGACTAATCAATCCACACATTTGTCGCCCTTGCAATCTTCTCAACCACCTTCCATGTTTGTTTGCATATGGGAAATTAATTAACGTCTAAGATATGGAGTCTACCTCCATTCTACATGACTAGAACTTGGCTACTCCTCCTTTACAAAACTTTCCATGTTAGAGATTTACTTCTATCTTCCAAATTTGACTCCACCATGAAATAAACTCATGATGATCTATTACAAAGTTAGATTTGTATCCAAGTTGCCTTTATTCTTGTTATAGCTTTAAATACTTATACATAAATAATTTATTTTTCTATAAAATATTGTGTGACTATCTATATCTATATATATATATATATATATATAT
>CBVK0100527593.1:0-11843 GCA_900067695.1 Picea abies | reverse complement strand
GGAGAAAACCTCTTCTTCTTAATATGATAAGTAGTCTTTATTTTCTGTAAATTATCATTATTATGAGAACCAACTCTTTGTGAGGATACCACCTCTGTTTTACAAGCTGCAACATGCTGGGAGCACCAACTCCCTAGTTTCTCTAGCACCCACTAGAAGAAAGCACCAAATCCCTGAGTGTTCCAACACCAACTGGATGGAAGCACCAACTTCCAGTCACATAGGCACCAACCTATATAACAGAGAACAATGGTTCTCCCTTGCACCACCCTACCACTCTAGTTTTTTCTGGTTGCAACCAAATGGAAGCTACAACTCCTTGTGTTCAAGAACCCACTTGAATTTTTGAGGACAACAGTCCTCCCTAGCACCACCCTACCACCTTGAGATATAAATCTTTGCTTACTAAAATTTATTACAGTGATACAATATTTATTAATGGATTACCAGTCTCATCACTGTTCTACTACACTTCTCTACTCTACCTGCATTAGTGTCTTCCTGCTCGCATCTTCTTGCATTTTCTGTTCTTCTGCGTTTTATGCTCTATGCGTCGTGTCTGTTCTATGTGATATGCATCCCTTATTCACTTTTGCACATACGCTTGGATGCCTTCTACCTCCGTGAATAACTATCCAACTTTCTTTACAAAGAAACAACAACCTCTCTCTGTCACAACATTTTACTTTTATTCCTGCTCTCATCATATGTTACACTTCGCATCTCCAATGCTCAAGTTGGGAATCTCAAAAACGCTCAAGAATCATGATTCCAATGCTCAAGAACAATGATTCAACCGCACAGGAACAATGATTCAGTTAGTGTAACTAAATCGTAACTGATCAAGAAATCACGAAGTGAAACAACAACCCTTCGATTAGATTCTATTTTATCAGCGTTGTTGGATTATACATGCAGAGGCCCTTATGACTTTTCAATGTGTAACCTCTGATGTGGAGCCTAGCAGCACTAGCTCCTTCCGCTATATTCCGCTGATGTGACCTTGGGGGATGATATCATGTGACCATGCGAATGCAGGCATGACCAAAGGTGGTTTGAGATCAAACTGTGTTTCGCCCCGCAATTTACCTCGAGCCTCCACATGTCCTTTCTCCAAAACTGTGGTTTCAATTGCGGCCCAGACTTAACTTTTTAAAGTTTACGCACCTTCAATCCCCACAATGTGACAGGACCGTCGATCTCACAATCTTGACAGTGCTCCTGAACGGACGATTCAGATCTATCCTCTCAAGTCTACAGATCAGATCTAGCCTTCCTAAATCAACGGCTGTGATTTACTTCGTGATCCGGGCTTCGGGAGTTTCAAATCTAAAACCCTTCTTTTCTTCGTACTCCAATCTTCTGGAGTCGATGATCTATGGACACATGTCCTTCTCAATCGACGACTCTGCCTCTACTTTAGGAGTTTAACCTTTCAACCCGATCAACGGTTCTGTGACCCCTTTCTCGATCAACAGTCGAGATCTCCTTCGAGTCTCCGAACTTTTGAAATCTCAAGATTCAAACTTTACTTCCCCTTGAAGTATGTGGATTACTACCATGTTTTCTCTTGGATTGGATGGTTGAGGCTTACTTCGAGTCTTTACCCAAAGTCCACAGGATTACGCCACGTATTTTCTAGATTAGACGGCCCAGATTTACTTCAGACGATCTGACACTTGAGATCTTCTTCAAACGATCTGACGACTGAGATCTACTTCAGATGATCCGACCATCGATAATTTATTTCGACTTTACGAGTCTCCGGGCTTCGGGAATTTCAAAACTCAAACTAATGCTCTGGATCAGATGACCCAGATTCACTTCAGACGATATGACACTTGAGATGTTCTTCGGATGATTTGATGACTGATATCTACTTCGGATGATCCGGTGGTCGAGAATTTATTTCATCTCTCTAGGTCTCCAGGCTTCGAGAATTTCAAAACACAAACTGATGCTCTGGATCAGACGACCCAGATTCACTTCGGACGATATGATGCTTGAGATCTTCTTCGGATGATCTGACGATTGAGATCTACTTCAGATGATCCGACATTCAAGAATGTATTTTGGCTCTCCAACTCTCCAGGCTTCGAGTATTTCAAATCTCAACTGGAAATTCTTGAAGTGATTTCTCTGGAGTGTAACCTCCTCATAACTTTAGACCAGAAATGAATGATGTTTGTTTGATCAAGATCTTAGATCAATGGCTCAATTTGTTTGTGATGCAGGTTTGCCTTGGATTAAATCCAACAACTCTCCATCTTTGCTTATCCTATCCTTCCACTTAATTCGATCCGATGGTTGATGGAGATTCGGATAATCGAATTCTCAAACCTTGTGCCCTGTTTATCCTATCCTTGACTTAACTTGATCCGACGACTGATGGATATTCAGGTGATCGAATTCTCAATCATTTTGGTTTGTTCTGTGGAGATGTTGATCCTGATCATGTTTCTTTACTGCACTTTTCCTTCTGATCTTTGATCTCTGCATATTGTTCGCTTCTCCTCCTGAGCTTATGCTTTTTTTGTTTTCCATCGTCGTTGTTGTTCTTTCCATCAATGACAAGCACATGCTTCCTGTAAAAAATGCCAACACTTGGCACATATTGTTAAGATTATTTCATGATATTTGAGCTACAGAGTATTCATGAAAACTCTTGATGTTTGGTTTCTAGTCTGCTCAACATTTTACTTCAAATCTACAACTTCCTTCTTCATATTTACACTTTTTAGATAACCATTCTCCATGTCTGTAACTTTATACTTCATTTCCACAACTTTCGAATTCAGATTTGCAATATTCATCTTCCATTTTTTTAGATATATAACTTTTAGTGAACTATTCGACATTTCCAAGTAAGTAGACTTCCATTTCTAACATCCTTCGTGGTTTTCTTAGCCAAATTTGGGGGTCAAGATGTGAATATAAGTCACACATTTTGATAAGAAAATAGAGTTATACAAACCCTTGATTGAGCATAGAGTGGACCCTTGTTCAAGGGTTTGGTCAATGCATTGCTCAATCAAGGGTTTAATAAAGCCTCAAATGAGGGTTTTCAACTCACCAAAAAAAAAAAAAAACATTTTAGTTTTAAAAAAATAACTTAATTGAGGGTTTATAAACCCTTGATCGAGCATTGGGAAACGCTTAGTTGAGAGTTTAAGCTCAACTGAGGATTTATAATTAAACCCTCTTTGCACATTTTTCAAGTAGATGAAACCTCCAAAAGGTCAAAACTTTCAAATCTTCCATATTGGGTGGAGGACTTGATAGCAATGGATTCACCTTGAATCCTCTTTCCAATACCACAAGATTTACCTATTTTTGTTTTCATGATATATTTTTCATGATATTTTTCTAAAAAATATATTTCCTATAGAAAATATCCATGAAATGGACAATGATAAGGCCCCATGCCTTGATGAATTCCCCTATGAATTTTATAAGGTTGCATGGGATTTTGTTAATCCATACATGTTATAAGTTTATCACAATGCTCTTAGGACAAGTTCCCTAGGCTTAGAGATTAACAAAAGGTTGATCAAATTCATTCTCAAGGTTGGGGACCATGAATTGTTCACAATCTAGAGGCCCATCACCCTGCTCAACACATCCTATAAAATATTGGTCAAACCTCTAGCCTTGCGCATCAAGCATATTCTTCCCAAAATCATTTGTCCATAATGAGCATTATTTGGTTTGAACACTTTGTTTATCAAGATTGAATTTGAGAAATCATATGACTAAGTGGAATAACCCTTCATTCTTGTGATGCTCAAAGTCATAGGACTTAGTCTCATATTCAAAATTAGTGTGGAGACCTTCTTTACTAATTCATTGGCTTGTTTCTTCATTAATAAAAGAAAATATGAACAAATGGAACTATTTCAATAAATTAGATAGGGATTCCCTCTGGTGTCATCTCTATATGTTTTGGCTATAGAGGGCCTTTTTTATCTACTTTGATGTAAAGTCAAACATCAGCTACTTCATGGGACTCACCTCTCGGAACCAAAGATCGGGTAGTTGGTTAGTGGACATTTCCTAGATGACTCATTCCTAACAATTCTCAAGGAGAAACCCTCATGGATACATATGGTTGAGTGTTTGGATACTTTTTGTATGGTCTCAAGCTATAATATTCAATCAACTAAGAGACAATGCTGCAAGCATAGCCAATGACCTGTGCCTGAATTATTAGCCTTGTAAAATTGGACTTGGATACAACTAAGCCAATGTGCTCCTAGACATCATCTAGTGAACCAATTTGTGCAATAAAATGTAGTACACTGAAATATTTTTCTTGGTGCATTTTAGTTTATTACAAGCACTAGTCCATATAGTCATGAGAAAAGCAATTCATTTGCATTGCAGTTTCACCTTTCTTGTGGTGCATTGATATAGTTGAACACACTGGTAACCAATGCATCTAATACAAATCCACAACTTTCTACTTCATATATGTGATATATTCATAATTCATTTTTTTATATTTGCAACTTTCAGCTAATTATTCATCATTTTCAAGTAAGTAGATTTCCATTCTACCACCTTCAAGGGTATTTTTGGCCAAATTTGGGACTAAAGCTATGAATATAAGTTAATGAGCCATGGAATTGACCTATTTTTATCATCTTTCCATGGCCATTTATCTAATGAAAACCTTACACCCTGCCACCCTTGAGCCAATACATCTACTAAACTATCAAATTTTCTATCCATTACAATTTATTAATAAATTACTTGTAATTAATTTATTTGGAAATGTTTTATAAGTTTTTATGATGAATTATTTGAGTTTCATGTATGTTTGATGAGCATGTGTTAGTAATAGGCTTTTTGATGAGCTATCGATGTTGTCTTTTTCTTGTTATGAAGTTTATAACCCTTACAAAATGGCTATTCATTTATTTCATTGATGAACAAAGCAACAATACTTATGAGCATTATTAAGTTTTTCAATTCAATAAACAAATAGGTCATGAAGTCTTTTGGAATCCACACATGTTGTATGATCATGAAATTTGTTAAATTTCATAATCCAGGTGGCAGACATTTAGTAGGTAATAAGGTTTAATTGACCCAACAAATCAATTCATCAAGAAGGAAAATGAGCCTAAGAATTCACCTCTCTAATAGGCCACCCATTCCTCTAACCAAGAAGAATGGTGTTCCCAAGAAGTCATTTCTTGAGCAACTCACTAGCCTGATAGTTAATCGTTGTGAGGAAACTGAAATTCTTGGGGGGTGGGGTGGAGGGAATTGGAAGGAGTGTTGGCGTTCCCTAAAATCTATCTTAAGGGATTCAAGAGCTCTCTATTATATATATACCTATTTGCAACTCAATTTTGGTTAGGTTAAGAATTGTGAGTTGAAGAGTAGTGTTGTAATATTCAAAACAATTCTATTAATAAAATAGTTATTATTGCAAAGTTTAGTTAAAGATCATTATAGGGGTTCATTAGCTCTCTTTGAGTAAGGGCCCTCTTGAAGAGTTTACTAGTGAATGCACCTTTTCTATGTATTCTTTTTTTATTGCATTTACATCCTTAGCTATGTATGTTTTGTAATTTCCCATTCTATCATGTTGACATGGAAAAATGTCTATTGTCAAAATAAGGGAGATTGCCCAAAGCTAAGGCCCAATCATCCTTCTCTTTGTTTGGGGTACCAAGCTCCTCTAGTATGTTGGCTCGACTACCAATATATGGATTTAACATAGAGTTAATTGAAATCTAAATCCCAAATGCAATCCCAATTATAAAAACAAAATTCAATTCTAAAACTAAATACTAATGAGGATTTAAGAACAAAGAGTAAATATGAAATGCACAATTATTTTAGTCATTAAAACATAAAGCAGTTTACTGAATATTAATGATAAAAACATATGAAATAAACAACCATAAAAACCAAGTTGGATTTCAATTAAAATAACTAGTTACAATTTTACACTCATAAGTTAACAACTTACTAAAAAACAATAGCAAAAATTGATTACAATTGCATGAGAAAATTCTTTAGCAAAAGAAAACATTCTTACATCCATTCTAGCATAAGTGAGTAAAGGAATAGTCCCATACAAGAGCATACACCGTAATAAGTCTCCAAAAGTAGTCAGGTTAGCTTCTCAATTAATCTTGAAAATAATTTATAATCTCAAGAAAAAAGTTATTTCTCTATATAGCATATACCTTATTTATATAAAATTAGAAAGGAAAGGAAAAGCACTTCAATTCCCTTGACTCTTAGTATCCCCACTTGATTAGAGGGCATTTTCTCATTTTATTTTATATAATTTTCAACATATTCTCCAAGCCTCAAAATTTTAATCAAGTGCATCACATCACTTTGTAGAAAGTGATTTTGTTTAAAAGGTGCCTTATAAGAGACAATACTTTGACTCATCCTTTTTCATATTTTTCAATCTTGGGTAATATAGTCTTGATCAACGTGATATCCCTTGTAAGTTCCTTTACATATATTTTTATAGTTTCCTCATTAATACTTAGGAGAGAATGGATGTTCTATTTATTTGTACAAATGCTATCCTTCACCAATGTCTAGGATACTTTAGCATGTGGAAATAAATTATATTTTGCTTCGAAGAATGGGAGATCGTAATTATTGGCCACAATATTTTTCACTTGCCACATTGTGGCACAATCAATTGTTTTATGTTGAATTCCTTTGAGAGAATTATGTGATGAATCTCTCCATTATCTAAGACCATATTCAATTCCTACAAGGCTATTTCAATGAAAGTGGATATTTCTAGAGGAATCTCTTCAAGATATGTCTATTAATCATGTGAAAGTTTTCAAGTCTAGATATGGTTATGAATGTCTGAAATATTTTGGATTTGAACCTGTAGGTACTGAGCTATTTCATAAAATTCTCTTTACACAACATTCAATTAATTCTAAATTTTGAAAGTATAGTCAATAAAGGCGTAGATGTCATACTAGATGGAATTGTAGTATTCAAATTGATTTTCTAGAAATGAAATATTATCCTCATATGCCTTCATTTTTCTTTCAATATGAATTTCCTCATGGACAATGGCATGTGTAGTTGCAAGTCCAGTAGTAGTAATTGATTTGAGGTATGATTTCCTTGTGTTTAACATTACAAATTTAGTGGCAAGTAGCATTTTTTTATCATAGATTATTGTTTCTATGTTTATGAGTTTGTATCACCACCTACTTCCTTTTCCTATTAAATGTAAACATTTCCAAGTTGGCCAGCTCATCAACTGGTGTAGGAATTGGTCCTTCTCCCGCTATGACCATCTGGAGCAAAAGAATTAGCAAATCTCTGAGGAGTGTATACTTCCACCATTGTTGGTCTTGTATTTAAGTATTTCCTTCATTTTTCTGATTTTGATGTTTTGTTTCTTCTTCTTGTCTATTCTTCTCTGCCTCGGCTTCATCTTGAGATTTTTTCTTCAACTCTTCCTATATTCTTCTTTTCTTTTATGCTTTGGCTTTAGATTATTTTTTATATTTCTCTTCTTTTCCTATTTTTCCAGCTTCAACTTCAACTTGTATTCTTGATTTAGCTTCTTTCCTTAATATGTCATTCTCAACATCTAGTTTATCTTTTTCATCAACTTCTTGCTTCTTTTTGGCCTCTATTTCCTCTTTCTTCTTGACATCAACTTCTTTCTTCCTCTTAACTTTATCATCATCTTTGGATTTAGCTTCAACTTCTTTTTACTTTTCTTTTTCTTCTTTATTTGTCGTTTTAGCCTGTGCCACTACTCTTTTCTTAGCCTCAACATCTGCTTTGTCCTTTTCAAGTTTTTCTAATATCTTATTGTTTTGTTCCTTTCTCTTTTGTTGCAGAGCCTCTCTTTTAGAAACAACCTTTTTTGCTTCTTTCTTTATTTTCTTCTCTTCTTACTTTGCTAAAATATACGGTTTGTTCAGAACTTCATCATAAGTAAGGGATCTTTTCTTTGGTTCTTTAATATCAATATTTTAATGTTGGTAGGGGAAAGTAATCATCATCTCAGTCCTGTGCTTCCCAACACCATCTAAAGGATCAAGCTTTAGATACCTTTCTATATTAGAATGATATTTGTCCATCTTTTCTCCTTCCATTTTGGCCCAACAAGAATCAGTTAACCCATAAATGCCTATGGACAATGGATAGGATGGAAAAAGCTTATTTTGATGCTTGATAAGAAAAGCATTGAAACCATGCAAATCATTCTGGTAGACAATTTCTTGAATAATCAACCTATTAGGCACATAGGATAGAAGTGTGTGAGGTGCCTGTGTTGCCCATTAAATCCTAATGTAAATAGACCACTCATCAATGTACAACTATCCATTTTTTATTGATCACCTCATTGGTTTCTAGAGATATTCTTGGACATGTTTCACAAAAATTATTTCATATAAGGGAGCAAAGAAACAATCATAAATTAGAGCATACTAGTAATTTTACTTGTGCTTCCATAAATCTTTGAAATATACAGGAACATGAGGCTCCTCTAGTGACCAAGACCATCCTAATCCTGTGAATGACAGTGGAGGAATAGACTACATCTAGGAGAGAGGATGACATGTATAACTTTGGAGGGTTTACAAATGCACTAGTATTGGATTTCCTTATAGCTTCTACAAAAGAGTTAGACAAAATGGTTGCCCAATTAATTATTTTTCCATGTTTAATGATTTCATGATTCATTAGCACCCAAAAAAATTTCATATGAGTATACTTTTCCCCATAAAGTCTTCTTACTAGTTGAGTGTGACACAGATAACTTGCTCTAAAATTGATAGCAAGAAAAGCTTCGGTTTCTCTATCTTTAAAATTCCTTCCTTCATAATACCATTAAGAAAGGATATCATGATAGTTATGGGGGTGGATGAAATCTTCTATGCATTCATTGGTAAAATAAATTTCAAATTTCGAAAACTTATAATATTCTTCGAAATCAGTAGGTGCAAAGGAGCCAATGCATTTGCCTTGCTCATTTAGAATATTCTTGGTGTTCACATTTCTGTCTTCTGTTATCCATCTAATGACTTTTGCAAATGGAAAAATTGGTGATATTGTAGCATCATTATGGATGTATGACTTCTTCAAGTTTTGAGCTATCTCATTTTCCTCTTCTTCATTTGAATATTCAACATCAAGCAATCCTTTCTCATCTGTTGTAACATAAATTCATATCACCAAATTTTTGAAATTTCACAAAATTTTGCAATGTCCTGCCTATGTCCTTATCATCTAGAGATTTCAATCCTTGATTCAAATAAGTCTTTTTTGTGATATACTTTTGTGAAACTCGTTGCTTTTAAAAGCTTAATCTTGACCCAGGGTCTTTAGAGGAGTTATGCTTGTCTCTGTATGATCACCATGTGAAGTTTGGTCTTACTCTAAAACCAATTCTTTTATTCAAGCGCATTCTCATTTCATAAAATCAAATTCCCAATTATAGCTAAGTCCTTGTTTATTTTCCCATCTAGAACCAAGTTAAAAACTTAAAATTGTTATTTGAATTGGGTCTTTAAGGACTTAATTTTAATAATAATTAAAATGTAATGTTGTGTGTCAAATCCTATGAGTATTATTCAATAAATATATACTCATTACCTTTTGAGTTTGATATCAAATTTGGCACTCTTATGATGATTACATGGCTTACAATTCTTAAACTAAGTCAAAATGCCAACTATGCTTAGAATGTTTATGAGGGAAAATAAAGTTTTACCAAGTCATACGTCCAAAGTATTACCATGTGCCTCAGTCAATACAAAGGTCAAACAACCATAGTTCTCGCTAAAAGCAGTGGTATTGGGAGAAAGATATTTAAGTGAAGGAGAGATCAATGGCCCTTATTTGATTGCAACCCCCAACATGTTCGACATTTAACGAAGGGAGGGGTCACGAAACCTAACCATGGTTTCAACTCAAGTGACGTGGACATCACAGGTCGTGGAAAATTGCACTTCCACCCCCTTCGTGGTTTTGAAGGGGGTTTTCAAAACCACGAAGGAACCCTACAATTGTTGTGGTCCATTGATCTGGAGGACACGTGTATGACCAGATTGGGCATCTGGTGGATTTGATGGCTTGTGTTGTGTCTCACTGCCTGTAGAGCTTGTTTGTTCTTGTTTAGTGGGTTTCCCCTCAATGAGGAGAAGAGCTTGAGTAAAATGAATTATCTTGGTCTGAAGTCTCAATGAGAGGAACACAATGAATTGTTGAACAAAATCGTCTTAAGAACCCTCAAAGAAAACGAGCGCCTTTGAAGATATTTTGCAAAGTAATTGTATCTATTCTTTCTAATGCTTGTGATGCTGGAGATCTCTCTATCCACAAAGCCACATAGAATATCTTAAGGGAAAATGCAGTGGATGAATATAGTACACAAACTATGATATCTGAAGTGGGTACTTCAGCCACTAAATCTCAGATTCTGGATCTAGAATCCAATGAAGGAAAACCTAAGTTTTTTCATCTCCTTTGGGTTAATAATCTAGTTCAGCAAAGATGTCAAATTGTTTCAGAAAATCATTTTAACAAAATAATGAAGTGTCATGGAGTGGGTTTGACATATGCATGCATGGGTATGACTTCAAGATCAGATGGTCCAGTTGAACGTTCCAATCTTACTAGTGTTGGTGAAATCCGACTGATGCCTGACATGAAGACACTTTGCAACAACTATCGGTGTAATAGGGGCGCATTTTTCAATATGGCGCAGGAGAGGTCACTTCTTGAAATTTGTTCAAACAAAGAAGACTTCACCTTAGGTTATCCTTGCTCTTATAAATATTGGAAAGAATGTAAACAAAGTCCTTGTATGTTGGGTCATAAACCCACTGAGAAACAGATATGCAATAGAAATCAAGAGACACAATAGTGATCACACAAAAGACACAGATTTATGTGGTAAAATCCTTTGTAGGGAAACATCCATGGAACAATGGAAATCGACATTATTATTATTCAACCAAGGACATTTACAATACATCTGAGGAGTAGGCTTGCAGCCTTGACTTAATATCTGCCTCTAAGAGCTACATATTTAAACCATTTCTCCCATAGTTATGTAAACTATAAGCATTAATTACAAAACTACTTGATCCTATCTTTGCCAAATAGTTTCAATACTCATGCTAATTTCTAGAACTGCAAACCATCTTATCGTCAAAACATGGGATAATTGGTTGTCACATTCAAGAATCTCCACCTTGACAATAATTTACATGATACCTTGTCATGATTCATTCATCACCTTCTCCGCAAGCCAAGAGAAACCAAACACAACCACAACCACAACTTATCTAATGTAACATCCCGCTCTGGCGCACTGGCAAAACTTATTCTTTGAGGACACTTGCTCGCAAGTGAACTGGATTTTTATGATGATGAACCACTTAACCTTGATGATGATGCGTCATGATTTATGACAGGATGTTTTACTATTGCTATATACAGGTGCTATTGACTCAGTTTCATTGAGTGTGCAGGGTTTCGGACCTTGAGGATGCAGAGGCATCGGTGGAACTCCCTTGGACTCCGGATTGAGTCAGGGAGTGGGCTATTTGAGTTGTTTTCATTACAGTGATATTGTGTGGTTTTGATGATATACTATTGATTTCATGATATGTTGTTGACATGATCTGACATGATGGTTGATGATGTAGGCTGACGATAGCTTGCCAACCAGACTCACATATGGAGTAAAGGGGCCACACACGAGTTCCAGAGAGATTGAGGGAGAGGTGTGTCAGCAGCCCTGACACAGCCTATTAGCACTCCCGCCGTGGCTCGAACTGTAGGTTAACGATTACCTAGTTCGAGAGGACCCA
>CBVK0100527592.1:0-11843 GCA_900067695.1 Picea abies | reverse complement strand
CTCTGCATCTAAGATGAAGCATAATTTTTGGCTTCCATTCCAAATAGTTATGAGGCATGAGAAGTATATCCGATGAATAATCCATCTTTTTTTTGTCTTCAATCTTTTGTACCTGCAAAAAATGATTTGGTATAGATTTTGCTTAGCGGTTTGTCAGCTCTGATACCATGTAAATGTGTTGAACCTACACAGAATAGATCTAGCTAGAAAATACTAATACTATGTAAGTTTGTGCTCTTTGAAGATTTTGTTGAAGATGTAGATGTCTGCGTGGATCTGATGAAGTATATGCATCATTGATATTTCCACACATATCCACTTTATGTTCTTGTAATGAATAACATCCAAATAAATTTTGGATGAAATTTTGAAAACCGTGGGGCCGTTTCTAGAAAGACACTGAAATTTTGTTGATTTTGAAATGATCATAACTTCACTTTCTGGACTCCGTTTCGGACGATTTTTTTTTGAAATTGGATATTTTGCCGAGAGGAATTCAAATATCCAATTTGTTTCTAGAAATTTTCCTTAGAAAATATCAGAATGGCATCTGATGTGCGCGACTCCCTTTTTGACTCCTAAGATGCATTCATGGTGCATGCAAAAATGTCTGCATGTGACTCCTGATATGCATGCCATATATCTTCCACATGAATTTCAGAAAACAAATTTGAAATGGAGTAGACATCATCTTCAATTAATGGAATACAAATTTCTGCAAAAACTTTTGTAGAAGACTCTTTATAATAAGAGACTTGATCTTCGGATGGCTCTCTTCTGGCTCTATCTGTTTGACCTCCTGCATGAAATATTCACAATATTTTTTATTCCCAAATAGAACCTCCAATTTGGTCCATAATTCATTTGGAGTTGATCCTTTTGATTCTTCATATACTTGATGGAAAAGTTCGGGAGAAACAGACATGCCAATACTTCCTATGGCCATATCTTGTCTATTGAGAAAATCATTTTTCTCATCGACAGAATCAGGCTCTACTTCCATTGCCATGGTTATTTGGTACAAGACTCTGCATCTAAGATGAAGCATAATTTTTGGCTTCCATTCCAAATAGTTATGAGGCGTGAAAAGTATATCTGATGAATAATCCATCCTTTTTTTGTCTTCAATCTTTTGTACCTGCAAAAAATGATTTGGTGTAGCTTTTTCTTAGCAGTCCATCGGCTCTGATACCATGTAAATGTGTTGAACCTGCACAAAATAGATCTAGCTAGAAAATACTACACACATTTGTAGAGAGAAATTGAGAAAGAAGAAGTAAGATAGAAAGAATGGAAGAATTCTCATTAACCATATTCCACACTCAAAAGAGTGAATAATTTACAATATATATAGAATAAATGAGTAACTAATGAACCATAGTGGTGGTATAGATTGATATGGACACACACCAACAGTTACAAGAGTAAACTACCACCTAGTCTAGTCTCTTAGGCAGTTACGGGAGTGAACTGCCACCTAGGTGAGTTAACTAGTCAAGTAGTCTTCAGTTAATTGACTGAACAAAGAGTAGTGAGTTTGTGATGATCCCAATGTTGCATGGTGACAAAACCAATGCAACATCCAAACTCAACTCAACTAGTCAAACTAAATTGTCAACTGAAAGAGAATATTCTCCCCTAAAATATAGGAGGCTGGAAAATGACTAATTATGACTAATAAACAAGGAAAAACCTTAGGAAACATAAATCCTAGGTGTGTGTGAAGTAACTCCAACATAGAGAATCATGCATGAAAGGTGTATGATAAAGAAATTTTAAATGACGAGGAGAGATATATTATCAGATGGAAATCTTCTGAGGAATGTTGACATGTCAAATATGAAGATGAATATAATAAATATTTATTCAGTAAGAGAAAACTCGAGGCAAGTGGAGGAACCATCACATCTCTATTTGGAAAGACGATGGAAAGAAAATTGTTATCCAAGACGATGCAATTAAGCACTGTATTTCACATCTTATCTAGAGGTCGTCCTATGACATAGTTTCCATATTACAAGAAATTTCTATCTTTTGTTGAAGTGTCAAATTTTCTATCTTCTCATTGGTCAGTAACGAGTGGTTGGGAATGGGAAAAATATCTAGTTCAAGTAGAAAATGATGATTTGAAAGAGAATATTGAAAATGTTAGGTTTTTTTCATTGTCTTTAGATGAAGTTACAATTATTGATAATACTTCATGGATCTGCATGAGAATTTATATAGTTAATGATCATGTTAGGCGTTCACATTTACTCGGGATTCATAAAATGAGGGAGAATTATACAACTGAAAATATTTATGAAATTGTCATCAAGACTTTGAAGGAAATTGGTGGTATGGATCATTTAGTGATTGTGAAAAAGTTGCTATGTGTTAGAGAAGATGGAGAAACAATCATGCAAGGGAAAAGGAATGGCCTTCGTGTCAAACTACAACTATCAGCTTCACCATTTATGATTAGTATTCATTGTATGGCTCATAGAATGAATCTTGCATTTAAAATAGTAAGAAAGTTTTCACTGGTTTCAAAATTTGAAGATCTTGTACGTGAAACGCATGCATACTTTTGTCGTAGTCCCAAGCGATTTAAAGAGTTTCAAAAATTTGCTGAGGGTGTTATGGATGGAAAAATGATACTAAAATATGTTGATACAAGATGGATCTCATTGAATGGACCAACACAAATATTATTTAGTGATTACCAATCCTTAGTAGGGGTGATGCATGCACATTGCTTCAGTGTAGACAAAGCTCAAGATTTTCTCTTTCAATTAATTGATATAGAGACATTATTAACATTGATTTTAATTCTTCCTATGTTTTATGAAATGCATGTCCTTGTGAAAATGTCTCAAAGTTGCACAATGTATATTGCATTATACATACATACAAGAAAATTAACATGTCTTCAATTGGATAATTTCTATACGATGCCAGATTCTTTCACATGTACAACGTTTAAAGGTTGGACTACTATCATCGATATAGAAAATATTGAAAATCATTTGAAGTTTGATGGAAAAGGAATAATATGTATGGAAGTGTGCATGTATATGGTTCCATTTCATTATGTTAGTAATATGGGATGAATCATTTAAGAGTGCCATGTGTCAAGATACTAATTCAATAATGTTGTGATTCCAGTGAAGCACAACTTGATAGAAATTGGAAAATCACTAGCATCAGATATAAGAGAACGATTTACTCGAGATGAATTATTGGAGGCCATGTCTGTGGTATACCCTCAATATTGGGACCCTTAACACAATAGAGAGGCTAAAAGAGTTGACTTTTTAGCAAAATTAAAAATTTTAGTGCACCAATGTGGCAAGAATCACAATGTACAAGGAGAACATATTGAAGGTATGTTAGATTCATCAAAGTTGTATCAACACGCCAATATATTTGGTCAAACAATGTTAGCTCAATATTGTGGTTTGGAGAAACCTCTAGAACATGGTACAATAACAAGATTATGGACTAATTTAGGTGAAAGCCAATACCTAGAAGAAAACATGTCAGAATATTTCAAATTAACAGATTTATGTTAAACCATGATTTTTGGATTGGTGGAGGATGCGAGAATGTTTTGTGCACTATAATTATTGAAGTCAAAGTTGAGGAACAAGATTGATAAACACACAAATACATGTTTAATATTATATGTAACAAAGTATGACATAAACAATTTTCCATTCGATAGAGCACTAGCTCTTTGGTAATCAGATTGTGATAGAAGGGGAGAGTACAACACAAAAAATTCATCCAATGAACTTGATATGGAAAATAATATTTTGGAAGCTCATAATAATAGTTCATCTAAAAAGTTTCCTATTCAGAATATAGAAAATGAGGGTTGACATGTTGATGTGAACTGAGATATTAATATACCCTAAGATGCTATATGAACCAATATACATGAGGGGACTCTTATTTTTACTTACATGTTCCATTGATGATTGGAGTTATAGAAATAATCAATGGAATGACACATGCGATGTGATTCTTGTTAGTTTATTGAATTAATTGTTTTTCTATTTTTGGAGTACATTGGAAAAAGGTAATTCTTTATGGGAGAATTCGAGCAATATTACCATCTGTAAATTTGATATTGCATTTAAGGTAAAAATAGGTTCTATATTTTGTATTTGTTGGCCCTTAACCAAGTTTTGGGGATTTGGTCAAGTTTGACCTATTTGGGACTTTGACAGGCTGTCGAAGGCAGAGTGCAAGATGAAGCAGAGATCGCGGGATCTCGACCCCTTTTTAATGATTTTTGGATTTTGGGATTATGTAACGGGTATGATAATGTTGGCCCATGGGTTTACCCATGCTTAGACACACTTTTTTAATGTATATATAGAAGACTAGGCGATGTAATAAGGGAGAAGGTGATCAGTAGTGGTAAGTGCTAGAAATCCGATCTGTGTGATCAAGAGATTGTAAGAGTGTTGAGTGCTAAGTACTTGATTTGTGCATACTGTGTAAGACTTGCAGAGCTACGTGCAAGTAATTGTAAGAAGGCTTGGTGCTGTACCCTAGCTCAAAGAATGAGGATCTGGCGGAGTGCGCACAAATCTTCTGTCTTCTGCGGAGTAGGATTTTGATGCTATGTGCCTATAAGAAACTTGATCGAAGATAATAAAGAAGAAGAGTTGGTGGACGTAGCCCCAGGGTGGGCGTGAACCATGTGCATGCTGTGTTTCTATGCTTTGTGCAATGTGTTGATGTGTTTATGTATTTACTTGCTAAGTGCTTTGATATAGATAGATATATATGTTTATTCTTTGTGCTAACGATGTATATGGATGTTATATTTGACCTATGTGGATGTGCTTAGTGCTTGAATCTCCTAGATCTAATATACCTCTCTATGATAAGTGCTTAGATAAATCATATCTTGATGAATGATGCGATGCTCTATTTTATTTGCAGAGTAGATAGTGGTTAAATATTGATGAACTGTTGGTGCTAAGTGCTCTGTTAAGTATTACAATCACAGATTTGTGTCCTAGCTAAGGTTGTAGACACCTGAGTCATGAAACCACCCCTTCCTATACCTCGGGTAATACTTCATCTGCTTCACATGTGTTTCCGAAAGGGCTGATAGTTAGGGTTTTGTTGGTGCGCTGTTGCAGCGTTGAACCCTGGGTCTGCCCCTGTACCAAAAAATGGTTTCGTTGCCAGTACTTGAAACTATGATTGTTGGGAACTGAGGAAGAAGAATCTTTTTGCAAAAATTTGATCTGAAACTGTGAAAGATCCGTGCATAGATCTGCTTCCCTAGTGCACATCATTCCACTTGACCTCTGAAGCTCTGTGCCAAGAAAAGAGGTTAGATCGGAAGAAAAGAGGTAAGATATGGAAGCTCTGTACCCTGATAAAGGTAAGAATAGTGAAAAGTTCTAGATCTAGAAGATTTGTGCTCTGTAGAAGTAAGATAAGTGGAAATTTTTGTTTCAATAGTATGGATCTAGGTATGTTTGATAGATTCTGTCATAGCTTGAAAACTAGAGCACTAATAGATGAAAGAAGGTTTGATATAAGTAGATCTGATAAGAATAGTGAAAGATATGTTGTACCTATGCATAGAAAGAATGTTTGGACTAACAAGTGGATGTAGGATCCTAGAAAGAAATGTTTGCAGGTTAGCTACTATGATCCTAGCATGAAATACAAGAAGAGTTTGGAATCATTTAAAAGAAAGAGAGGATTAACCCTCTATTACAGTTGCAGAAAACTGAGACATCTTGCTAAGGAATGCCCTGAGAGAAGACCTAGTTGTCTTTTTTGCAAAGCTATGGACCACGAAGTATTGGATTGCCCAAGAATGATTACTAGGATTGAAGGAATGAACATGAGACAAGAAAACCCTAAGGTAGATCCAAAAACTACGATTATGGCAGAACCCCAGAAAGAATCAGAGAAAATATTGCTACAGATAAAAGAAACCCTGAATGACCACCGACATGTCATCTTATCAGAGATCTTCAAAGAAAAACTATGCATAGAAGAAAAAATAGGATACTTCGACATTGACTGTGTTCTAGATGAGGAAAAACAAGTGAATATCATGACAGAAAGAACTTGGGAACTTTTAGGGAAGCTTGCTATGACTCCTTCATTGGGAGGAATAGGGATATTTAAAGGAAAGATGATAAACCTATGTGGAAAGCTTGCCCAGATACCTATGGATGCCAATGGTACTTCGATAGAGGAGGAATTTGAAGTTTTTAAATTTATTGAGAACAACGCCCCATTTACCATGTTACTAGGAAAACCTTGGATTGAAAGAGATCAAGCTAGAAAGAAGGAGGAAGAAGAAGTTTTAGACCAATAGAAACAATAGTTAAAATATTTCATGACAAGAAGGATCACACACTTGATTGAAGAACAAAAGAACAATCGAAGCTATTTAACACCAGAGACCCAGATGTCGAAGTTGCAAGAACACTAGAAGACCCATAGAAGATAGAAGTACCTATTCTAGATAAAGAAGAAGTATCACCCTCGAATATTAGGAAATAATATCAATAGTGCGAAGTAACTACGCCAAATGAAGATAAGAATCAGAATGGAAAAAGGAATATTGAGACAAAGCTCACCAGAAAGAAGGCCAGAAATCTAAGTAAAAAAGTTATAGAAGGTTCTAGAGGGAACTTTGCAGAAGGAAAATTTGCAAAATTGGAGCTTCGTCGGGATAATAGAACACCGTCACATGGCACTTCGCCAGGGCGAAGCAATATAGTTGTTGGGAAAAATATAATCGTTAGGTCAACCCTCCGAACGGGTAGAAAGGAATTTATAATTCACCACCATACTGTTGGACCGCACCGTAATAGACAGAACATAGTGAATGAAGGCTTCTCACCCTTTACAAGAGATCCGTTGCCAAGTTATCTATTTATCTCTTCGCACCATGCACCAAGAACACTTTTTCTAACCATGAATATGATCCCACAGACTCGTTGATTTTACATAATGATCATTGTGCTATTAGCCTCTATCCCATTGCAGTGTCTAAGTTACTCCTCAAACATGAGATTTCCAACCCTGAGCGTGTATGTCAGACGTGTTCAACACTATAGAGAAAGTTGTCGAAGAAGTTCTCATTGACCTCATGAATGAAAGAGTAATTTTGATGTCTACAGGTGTACAAGCTTCATCGACGAGAAAAGTGCAAGCCTCTCCGTCGACTGCTTACGGAGCCGGACCATCCTGGACATTAGCGGAAAAGAGAACCAAGCACAAAGATGACCTAGTAAATGTGAAGCTGACTCCAACCATATTTTCTGATTACATCCCACATCTAGCTAGCGTGGTGAATCATGATAGTGTGCTAAGATATTTCAAGTACACCATAGTTACTGCGTACCTCCCAAAGGGGATACACACAGTTCGAGCAGACTAGGACAAGATCACAACATTTAAGTTCAACGACTTCAACGTCGGAGATCGTAAGATCTATGGTATGATCTCCCCATACAAGTACCTAACTAGAAAAAAGGGGAAGAACTCAAATATCATCCCTTAGTTGTGGACGATGAACCTCGTGCAGTCCACCCTGCTGAATTTCATGAAGATCCCACACTTCAAAAGACACCAGGAAGTCAACGCATGTGTCAAGCTGCTACTATCATGTTACCATGGAGGCTACTTATGGCTAGACCGCCGTATTACAGTTGAACCAATGCTGATCCACATGATCATAGGACTGAGTATGCAGGGACCTGGCCCATAGGAGTTTTATCCAGGAAAATCCGCAGATCGCACGCTGGCACAAAATATCAAGGATACATATGGCGATGTTGAGAAGGGAACAAGAGGCTACAAGGTAGCTTCCATCCAGAGTGGCGCAATGTGCTTAGCATGCCAACTGATAGATGGAAAGTTAGTAAGTAAGAGCCAACCTATGTAGGTCACCAGCTTTGTCATTGACCTCGTAGGGAAGTGCGTGGAAGGCCTACAGATGAACTGGGTGAAGTACCTAGTCAACCAGTTGGAACTAGACTGCCAAGAAGCACATGATCAAGGTTATGAATTTCATTTCAGCTAGCTCCTGATCCTCATTGCATTTATTTCATAGGAGATGCCAGAAGGTGTGACCTTCCCAGAAATAGAGCCGTTTGAACCTCTTCCTGTGAAGTTCACTACCCTTTGGTATTCAAGTGATATGAACAAACAATGGCAGTCGAATGTTGTGTTTCATACATATTACATCCAGCAAAAGAGAGACATCAAATGTGAGCCTTGCATGACTCCGAACACCTTACAAAGGTTCCGACCCCTGATGAAGTTCAATGAAAATCGACACTTCATCTACATTACAATGCGAGTAGATGAACATAAAGAGCAACTCCAGTCATATTATAAACTTATAGAAGAATACCTTGAGGAGATCACTAAGGAATGGTCCGCTGACCTCCTTATCCCTGCTAATCCTATAGAGATATATGATCTTGACATCCCAGAGGACACTCATAAAGAACAAAATAAACCTGGAACCAACAGACAGAAGAAGACTGAGGAGGTCTAGAATTTAAGAAGCACCTCAGGAAATACTACTTCAGTGTCACCTGATCGAGGGGGTGATGATGAAGTAGAAGATGAAAAATGCTTGGAGGGACCTGTCAATGACACAGTCATCCAAGAGTTCACTGAACAAGAGGTCGTGGCACAACAAGAAGTCCAAGTAGCTCGAGCCATGCTCGAGGATTTTGAAGAAGAACTACCTAGACCAGAGTGACTCAGGACAAGTCACAGGTGAGTTTTGGGGGCCTGTTGGTCCTTGACCAAGTTTTGGGGATTCTTGGTCAATTTTGACCTATTTTTGGACTTCGACAGGCTGTCGAAGGAGGAGCGCAAGACGAGGCAGAGATTGCGGGATCTCAGCCCCTTTTTAAGGCTTTTTTGGTTTTAGGATTATGTAACCACCCCTGCCTCTACCTCGGGTGAGACTTCATATACTTCACAAGTGTTGCCAAAAGGGATGGTAGTTAGGGTTTTGTTGGTGTGTTGTTGTAGCATTGAACCCTGGGTCTGCCCCTATTCCAACAATATTAAATAGTGTAACATTGAAGCTACATTTATTTGATCCAAGCTATTTTAATTTTGATGGTTTGATAGTTAACTAAGACATTCTCTTCTTCCTATTTGTGATAGGAAATGAAGATGGCATTTGATGAAGTGACCTATCTCTTCACATATATAATGTCATAGTATTAAAGGCTAAATAAATAATTAAACAAACTTTTTCTAATAAAGAATGGGCTCATTCAAGACTCAAGTGAATGAAACTTCTTGGATTTGTAACTTTGATATCTTGGAAATTTTTAATGGTTTGTTTGTTATTTGCATTTGGACCATTTTTTCAACTTTGGAAGTTTGGTTTTATTTTGATTAAAGATTGTGTTAGTCCCTTGAATGATTCTATTCTCATTTGATTCTTGACTAAAGCTTGAGCCCTTTATAGTATCTTGATTGGTTTATTTAGAATATATTATGTTTATTTATATTTTCTTTGAGAATACATGTTTGTATTCATAAGAGGAATGAGCCAGTAGTTGCTAAGCAAGGAGGGAAATGGTCTATGTATTAGCCTACTATATTCCTACGCAGTCATCGTAGGGAATCTATTGCCAATGAGACCAACATTCCTCTAATGCATTTATAATTTTAATGTTATGAATTAAAAAACTTTACATGTAGCCTCTCAATAAAATTTTTATGAAATGATTTATAATCTAGTCTGGTTATTTCAGAGGCAATAAAGCACAGCATATGCATAAACATTGAGTCTTCTAACACTAATTCATATTCAATCACCCAAGCTAATCAATACCTACTCAAACTCTGATCATTGCTTAGATTGTTATATATTTCCTTCTCACTGAACAATTCTAAATCTAACTACTAAATTAATCCTTCACCACTAAACCACTCCTTGCAGAAAAGAAACCACTTAGATGAAATGAATTAAAAGATCTATATTACTTTTGCAAGAAGTTAAATCCTCTAAAAATATATAGTCTGTGATTTCATAAATAAAATTCTCACTTCAAAGAAATTGTAACTTGATTAAATCATAAATCCACAATCACACCTCCATCTAGATCTAGCTTAGCAATAAAAAATAGATAATTTAATCTATGATATCATTTAGTGAGATGGTTGAGATGTAACAACAATACTAATCATCAAGTGACAAGGACTAACTGAACCATTCAAGAAATATTACACTTTCAAGATCACAAACTGTTACAACAACAATTTCAATATATTTAGCAACATCAATCCAAAAATAATTACCGCTTCAACACATTAATCATACAGACTGTAGGCAAAGGTTAAGTTGTTGATTTATCATGTGACATGCACATGAAGATAAAACTAACAATTGATTGAGGTGAGATCTATGTGGAGGTGGGACCTTGCCTCCAAACAAAGCTTCCTGTAAAAAACTAAAAAGAATTAATCACTAACATAAATTGTAAGGTCTCTGTCCCCACAGAGCCTTATAAAACACATGCTAAAATAAAGAATAAAGACAATTATATGCTGTACAATTTCATCATTAAAGCATAAATTAAATTTATGAACAACATGAAAGTAAACTTAATCAACAACCACATAACATAGCAAATTCATGAAATTACATACCTCTGTTTGATGCTAATTCCCCAATCTCCAGTTGTCCTCTTCGCTGGTTTGCCCAAAACTGAATCTTTCCTCCTTGCTAGCTAGGAACAGAGCCTTCTCGACTCCCTAGCTTTATAATTCTGTGAGGATTCCTGGGCCCCAAGCCCAAAACTCACAGGAACCTGGTGCACCCCTATAACAGTCCACCCAAACTCTTCAAACCAAAACAATATCACAGACAACAAAATACAGTCCCTGCTCTCCTAATGCTCCCTTTTCCCCAAAATTTCATGCGTCCTTTTCTGAATACCTCTCCCCCTCATATCCTCCTCCATTCACCGCCTCCTACCCTCCTTTAATGCCACCCACCTTATCCCTCCATTCATTGCTTCATCCCCCTACATACGTAAAGTTTTATAATAATGAATTAAAAGTTATTAAGTATTTAATTCTTTACCCTAAACATTAAATGTGTTAATCAATCAATTAACTAATTAATCAACATATATTAAACAATAATTAATTAATTAATTAATATTATTAATAAATAATCATTATTTAACTAATACACATTAAGACAGTTAATTATTTAATTAATTATACTTGGTAAATCTTAAGCAATCATTTAGTTAGGGTTGTTACATACACCCACCCTTTAGGAAACTTCGTCCCGAAGTTAAAGTATTTTATGATACATGGGAAAAGAAACATGATTCACGCATTCCTAACAAATAACCGACATTATTAGTAAGTAAGCCAAGAAACTCATACATACTAGTGTACATGTGCAAGAAATGCATGTGTAGGTAGTACATACAAGTTTCGGTCATGTACTAATATCAATAACTATTATCTCTATAGTAATTTCCATATGCATCCAATCCATTCAACAAGACTATTCATTTTATAAAAGAAAATAAACCAATCAAATGCTTGCGAAATCCTTTAATTATAATTATCTAGTTCAACAATGTTATTTAGACAATTGTAGTTTAGTTACATAATTATGAATATATATATATATATATATATATATACATTTTCTTTTCAGAAGGGAAACAATAAGTTCCAACATAAGACAAATCTCCATACACTCTCAACTATTTTTACTCATCCTTCCTCCCTAACTTACTTCCATCTTCGATTCCTATCCTTCCTCTGTTGGACTATCTTGGAGCGTCAACTATATTGACCTAACTCCA
>CBVK0100527591.1:0-11844 GCA_900067695.1 Picea abies | reverse complement strand
TTGACCTTTGACTTTTTACCTGTTTGGGATTTCGATCAGAACGCGATAAATTTCTCATACGGAGCTCATTTGATGAAGTAAATATACCGTCGGAATCAGGAAGATGAGACGGACGCAATGGTATTGGTTTCGTGAGATTCCAAGCACTTTCATTTTTGTGCATTTTTAAACCCTGTCAGGCTTCTGGGTCCAATTTCGGATCACTTAGGGTTCCAACCATTGGCCCCTGTTGACGTATATCTTCCCATTGCCTCCACATAGGAATAGTCCTTCCATGCTCAGACAGAGCCTGATTGAGTAGCCAAATATTTTGAGTGCATCCAACAAAAATTTCATGATATTGTGCATAAATCCAATTCCAAGTACAAGGAGTGCCACGATCAACATTAGGTACCACACAAATTTCAGGTGGGAGATAAGGTCTGGTTTCATTTATAGAAAGAAAACTTCATAGGACCCCATCAAAAGTTACACCCACTATGATACAGTTCTTACACCATCACCAAGGTTGTGGGTGAGAATTCATTTGAATTAAGTATTCCTCCTTTCCTTGGCTTTCACTTGGATTTTAATGTGGAACTGCTCCGACCATATTTTCCACCTCTCCTAGACACTTTGGATGTGGTCAAGAATTTTTTCCCTACAAAACTCAATCCTTCCTTCATAAAACATGATACAATTGATTGGATCATGGACACCAAGACAAATGACACCCTCCATCATACTATCAGAATCTATTGATTCGTCAAAGCAGGGTAGTTTTTTCATCATGGCAAGTGGCTCACCAGGAGTTTCCTCATCTGATGCAAGAACTTGATGCAATGGAGACCATTTATTCCTAATTGGGGGGGGGGAATAATATATATGGATATCTATGTCCACCCACCTATTCCACTAGCACAAAGACCAATTTCCATTTTGGAAGTTTTTTCCTAGTTTTTTGGGTCCTAAACTTTTGGGGTCGTTTTGAGGCCTGAAACAGTGTTTTTTGGGAACACCACAGTCATTGTAAGATTTATCTTGAGTGTGACGAAAACATGTGTATTCCTTGGATATTTATTTCCAACAAGATATCATGCACCTAAAATGGATATCGTATGCAAAAGTTATGACCATGGGAAGTTGATGTACCAACTTACCCCATCGAGGCCCACATGACTTTTGGTGCTTCATCTCCTGGGGTTAGGTTTTTAGATGTTTAGGGTTTTCTCATTTAGGATTTATGTTAAAAATTCCTTTGGAGCCTCATTGTAACCATCTTCTTACAAATGAGCATAACTGACACATCTCTCATCAGAGATAAGCTATCACCATTCTAGCTAATTTTTGTGCTTTTGCATTTTACAGTCTTTTGTATTTCAGACGGTCATTAATAGAATATGAGATTTATTGTATTAATGTGTTATTTTCTATATCTCTGTGTAATTATCTGTTATATTTGTGCCTTCATATCATTTATAAAATAATATGGATCAGGAACCACGCCTCCTTGAGACATAAGAGTCCAGGTTATTTGTTTATTACCTTCCCATTTTCATTTCCATCCATTTAAAATTTGAATTTAGCTTGAAATTTGGGAATTCTTAAAAAAACAAATTCGACTCCATAGACTGTGTTGTTTCGATTTGGCTCGCCTCAATGCAGTGCATCCTGTGCTAACTTCACAATAAGAACCCCCAACGGTGTGTCTAGTTTTTATCGTACTTAATCGGTGTTTCATTTTAACTGAACCACATCCAGTGTGTTATAAAAGACAATGCTCGGTAAACAACATGTTGATTCTTTTCGAACAAATAAACACTAGTGTGGTTGTTGGCACTGAGCTGAAGAGGAAAGAAGAACGATCATGGGAAAGAAAGTGTGTAGAAAACTGAAGTAACAACTGGCAGAAGAACAACACGCGTGCATGCAAGAAAGCATGCATAAAGGAAAGTGAAAGATAGAGGAGGAGAAACACGAGTATGAGAGAAAGACCTAACGTAAGAAGGGTTAGGGTTTTTGTAATATTATGAAAGAGGTTGAAGAGCCCGAAATGTATAAATATAGATATAAAAGTATCATATAGTGAGTTCTCTAGTAATTGTGAGCGATTTTACTGTAATATTCTGAAGCAGTACGAACTGACTGTAAGTTGTTGAGAAAAGGAGACCCAAGGAGGGGTGGATCTAAGGATTAGACCATAGGCCATGGAGCTTGGTGTGATCTAGTTCGCCTCGCATAGATCTTACCCAGTTTTGTGGAGAAATGTAAGCGCGAGGCGCCAAAAATGCAGAACTATTATAATACAAGAGCCAAGAGACAAATCTTTGTGGATGTAGCCCAGGAAGGGTGAACCACGGTAACTCTCGTGTAATGTGTTAAATGTATGCATGATTCTTCTTTCTTTCAACAATTGATGCTTTAACTTGATTGGTGAGTTTTTACTTGGTTACGAATCTACTTATAGTTAACTATAATTAACCTGTGGGATATTCATATGTGAATCAAAGGAATAAGTACTCTCCCTTACAGCTCATGGTATCTGACCCTATCCGAGGAACTCCTATCCCATGATCTATCCTAGGCTGTAAACACCTAAGTCTTACAGTCACCCATTTAAAGTTATCTCAGGTGAGACAGTGCAGCGCTTTTTGGTGCTATGTTGCCTTCTGGTTTACGAGGACGGTCGATAGTTTTAGAGGCTTTGTTGGAACCCCAAGTGACATGAAACCAGGGCAAATAACTCAGACAATCCCCGAAGGGAAGAATTAACCAACAAATGGTTTCATTGTCGTGTTAAGAGGAACAATAAAGGACTGAGTAAATGAGATGGAATGAATAAAGAACCGAAGGAACAACAATGAACCATTAAAAGGGGATGTTGAGATGTTGGAACCCCGTGAGAGAAGAAATCGAGGGCTAGTTGAGAACCATAGAGATATATTTTTCACCAAAAGACAATAGAAACCCCAGGATCACACCATGTAAATACCTAGATAAATACGTATTTATGGATCTACACGAAGTTATTTTCAGTGATTTTCCGCATCTACTACAGGAGTGGATCTTAAGGTTAAAGGATACCCACTTGACAAACTAGATTCGATAGCTAGATTGGACTCTAGTACAGATCCAACAGCTGTTGCAGGAGAACAACAAATTCATCGGCACAATCGACTTTTGGCTTGATAGTATTATGGCAGGCTTTATCACAAAATTTGTGGTAGACACAGCAAAGTCATATAGCGCATATAAGAAAGAGTTCCTACGAGGACCTAGAGGAAGGTACATCTGATCACTATATACTTCTATCAAGATACTACTATATAAAAAAGCTGTGATGACAATGGAATCAGACAACTAGACTTCCCTACGTGCATGGGGGAAGGGGGGAAGCACTGACAGAGAAAGGAGGAATGGAAGGAGGGTAGGATACAGAGAAGAAGCAGGAAGAACTTTTGGACCTGATCTTGATGGGTTACGACCAACTCAAGTGGATCTTGGCATCATCAAGAATGAAGCGTAGCGGAGCACCCTACCAATATAAGGTGAATACCAAGAAGAGAGTCGTACCTAAGAGGGAAGGCTTGGCCAGTGATGAGAAAGAGGTAGAGGATCTCTGGGCTATGGAGCAGATTGAGGAAATCCTATGCACCGCATATGAGAGGAAAAAAAGAGGCCCAAGAATAGGAGGAGACAACAGCCATTCCTTCAATATTAATGTCAGTGTGGAACCCATAAACCCATGTGTGACCAATACACCAAAAATAACACCACCGTTTAGAAAACCAAAGTTCAAAGGAAGTCCAACAACAGGAAGTACATTGACACAAAGGGAAACAACTAGAGGAGACAGTCCAGGTAACCTTAGTCAACTATCTACACCACACGGAAGAGGGAGTAGCTCAGTATTTGAAATGACAGGACATGACCCTACTATCAGATTACCAAATTTTTGAGGAGAAGCAGCAGAAGACTCTGAGAAGCATATGTTCATTTGTGAAAATATCTGGGAAGCAAAGAAGATCACTGATGAAGATACTAAACTCACCCAGCTAGCGATCATGCTAAGGGACCGTGCACTAGATTTGTACATGAGTCTAGACACGAACAGTGTTCCTGGAATGACAAGGACACTGGACGACATTAAGAAACTATTAATCAATGAGTTCCAGAAGACGAACTCAAAGGATCAATACATGAATGAGATGATTGAAATACGACAGAAACCAGGAGAATCGGTATGGGAGATTGATCAAAGATTCAATCGATTAAAAGGAAAGTTAAAATACCTTATTACCGATATGCAGCATCGGCCCCTGTTTGTCAACTCACTACTCCCACACTTAAAATATCCATTACGACAATAGAAGTTTCAAACACAAGTAGAGGCTCTACAGGAAACCTTGCAATTGGAAGATAATCAGTACCACCAAATGGACCCGGCTATCGAAGAACTGAAGGAGGACCTAAAGAACTTAACATTTCAGCTGAACCAGAATAAAAACAAGGACAAACGAGAAGCATTTTGGTGCACTACCTGCAATACCGAAGGGCACCATAAGAATGAATGCAAAACATTCGCATAATATATGGTGACAGGAATTCCAAACCCACTACCACAGGGAGGATTATGGTGTGAAATATGTAAGAAACTGGGTCACAACCCTTAACACTGCATGATGATGCAGAAATACCAAACAATCCCCAAGACCTCATATTGCACCTTTTGCAAGTAAGTAGGACATGACGACAAAGATTGCAGAACTATGGAGCTAATGCGGGAAAGAACATCAGATGCATATAGGGTACAGGCAGAAATGATGACTGGGCAAGCAGCACCACAATTCAATCAAGCCCCAGCACAATACAACACAATGTAGTAGCATTATAATACCGCACCGCAACCTTACAATAACATGCAACCGTAGTACAACCCAACACAGCCCCAGTACAATTCTTCGTAGTATAACCAGGGACCATAGTACAAGTCACCGTGAGGTGACTGCGCAACTTATGGAGGAGCAAGATGATCCATAAGAGGTTTTGAATGCTGCAGAGGACTTATCACATGTCATAATTGCCAACAACCAGGAAATTATGCATAGGATTTTCCACTATCACCAACGACTTGTATGTATTGTCGTGCATCAGACCACGATACAGAGGATTGTCTGACATTACTTGGAAAAATCTAGGAAAAAAGGAACCAAAATAACCAGAACATTCAGTGGATTTCAGTCGAAGCAAGGGATGACAACCAGAACATCAATATAGTCACTCGAGGAGGAATGAAAATAGGGAACAATGTAGTTCGACAGGAACTAGCACAGAACCAATGGATAAAGAAGAACACTAACCCCAAGAAGCAGTTCGACACGCATAAGGAGAAGGATATTTTTATAGAAGCTCGACAAGAATTCCAGAAGGAGAACATTGCGTTGACCATACAATAGATCATAAAATCTCTAGAATACGAAATGTTGCCATCAATGGACCATACCAACCGAATACAACCTGAGGAAGAAGTAAGTATGATCAAAGTATTTTTTCACTCATGCATCAAAATGTTGAATGATCCTTCATCTATCAAGATATTACAAAACATCCTAGAAAAATGTAGTGGTGAGATGAAAGAGAAGAAAAAATTGAAAATTGTCAACCACCTGCACAAAAGAAGAAGAACAAATAGAGAATTGAGATTAAATGCCAACATTAGGGATTTCAATATGGGAGATATTATACTAGATCTAGGATCCGAAGTAAATGTACTACCAAAAGATACATGGAAATGCATGGGAGAACCTACACTAGGATATTGAACCATTCAATTAAAACTAGCGAATCAACAAAGAGTCCTACTAATAGGTAGACTGAAAGGAGTGAGGGTATACCTGGATGGGGTGCACACTAAGGCAGACTTTGAATTCATCAAAATAGTAGACAGAACAACACCCTACCTGACGTTACCTGGTATGGATTGGGTGTTCGACAACCAGGCCATAATTAACTTAAAAACCAAAAACATGACATTTGAGTCAAGGGACTACAAGGTCGTAGCCCCACTCAACCCATTAGAAGGCGAGAGGTTCATAGAACCAACTTTCCTGGATTTAGAAGAGATCAGCCAGTTGTATAGAACAACTGTGCGCGATGCGGATTACATAAACCCAACTGTAGACAGAGTACTCAATTGGCGAAGCATTACTTCTTACACAATATACTCAGACACTAGGTTAGAAAACTGGAAGCAAAGACTACACAAAGTATCTACGAGAAGGTGTGCTAGAATAGACCACGCAGTACGCTAGATTGGCACAGAAATCAGAGAACCACCCAAATTTCATGGGCTAAATGATTTGGAAACTTTCTTGACACAATATGAAGATGAGGTACTAGAAACCAGAGATTTATTGCACTGGATTTATCATTTAAGGCTACACCCACTAGATGGTGGGGTGCACACAAAGAAACTATCACAGATTGGTACCAATGTAAGCGATTACTACGCATAAGGTTCAGAGCAGAACAGACCTATAACAAACAACATAAATATGATGGACTAGGCATACTAGTAAAACACTTGGAGGCATGTCAAACACTATGGAAAATGACGCCACTGAAGGAATCGTCTCACCACTTCATTCTTACTTTAGAGGGCATACCAGCGAATTGGTATACGGATCAGGAAATGCATAAAGGAACCAAGACATGGGTAACACTCTAACGAAACTTTACAATCACTTTCCCATTCAACCATGAGAACCCCAACATAGATGTGGCCCTAAAACAGATTAGAAACTTCATATTCATCGAAGAACTGGAAGTAGAAACTATCACAGAGGTACAACAACAAAATAAGCAAATAGTCAAGGATCTACTTTCATTCTACCATGTACAGGAGGAAGCTCTAGATGAAGATGATCCGCATGATATTCAGATCAAAGAAGTCGAAGGCGAGAGAGATGTGGAAGGACCACCCTTAGATTTAGAGGTCATCTTTGCTCCAATCAAGGTAAAGAAGGTTAACATAGGGACCGTTGAGCGGCCCAATATGGTCAGCATTGGAGACTACTGGGACAAACATACACTAGAAAGCATCACATAATTGTTGTGCAAATAAAGAGACCTTTTTCCCACAACCTTTACAGAGATGAATGGCATAACAGGAGAATTAGGAGAAATGAATATACTACTAAGACCTGAAATGAGGCCCATTAATCAATGACCATATAGATTGAATCCCATATATAAACAAAAAGTTAAAGATGATATCGATAGGATGCTCAAGGCCAGCATCATCGAACCAGTTGAAGAATCAGAATGGATAAGTCTGATGGTAGTACAAGACAAGAAACAAGGAAGAGGGATCATAATATGCATCAACTTAAGGAAGTTGAACGATGCATGCCTACACGACCCATTCCCCATGTCGTTCATGGACGAAGTACTCGAGAACGTAGGAAGCCATGAAGCCTACTCATGTATAGATGGATTATCAGGATATCATCATAATAAGATAGCACAGGAATATAGACACAAGACCACGTTCGCAACAAAATGGGGATCTTATCAGTATATAGTCATATCATTCGAACTGAAGAATACACCGATGATCTTTTCTAGAGTGGTCATCACATCATTTAAGGAGTTCATCCATCAATTCCTCGAAGTATACCTGGATGATTGGATGTACTAATAAAAGATACATGGCAATGCATGGGAGAACCTACACTGGGATATTCAACCATTCAATTAAAACTAGAAAATCAACATAGAGTCCTATCAATAGGTAGACTAAAAGGAGTGACGGTAGAACTATATGGGGTGTGCACTAAGGAAGACTTTGAATTCATGAAAATAATAGATGGCACAACACCCTACCCGACGTTACTTGGTCTGCATTGGGTGTTCAACAGCCAGGCCATAATTAACTTAAAAACCAAAAAAATGACATTTGATTCAGGGGACTACAAGGTCATAGCCCCACTCAACCCATTAGAAGGTGAGAGGTTCATAGAACCCACTTGCATAGATTTACAAGAGATCGACAAGTTGTAAAGAACAACTGAACGCGATGCAGATTACATAAACCCGACTGCAGACGGAGTACTCAGTTGGCAAAGAATTACTTCATGCACAACAGACTCAGACACTAGGTTAGAAAACTGGTAGCAAATACTACACGAAGTATCCAAGATAAGGTGTGCTAGAATAGACCATGGAGTAAGATGGATTGGCACATAAATCAAAGAATCACCCAACTTTCATGGGCTAAATGATTTGGAAACTTTCTTGACACAATTTGAAGATGAGGTATTAGAAAACCAGAGATTGCTAGCACTAGATTTAGCACTTAAGGCTACACCCGCCAGATGGTGGGGTGCACACAAAGAAACTATCATAGATTGGTACCAATGTAAGAAATTACTACGCATAAGGTTCAAAGTAGAATAGACCTGTAACAAACAATAGAAATATGGTGGACTAGGCACACCAGCAGAACACTTGGAGGCATGTCAAATGATGTGGAAAATGACGCCACTAGAGGAATGGTCTCACCATTTCATTCATACTTTATAGGGCATACCAGCGAATTGGTATATGGACCAGGAAATGCGTAAAGGAACCAAGACATGGGTAACACTCCAACAGAACTTTACAATCACTTTCTCATTTGACCATGAGAACCCCAACATAGACACGGTCTTGAAATGGATTAGAAACGTCATATTCATCAAAGAACCAGAAGTAGAAACTATCACAGAGGTACAACAATGAAATAAGCAAACAGTCAAGGATCTACTGTCATGCTACCATGTACAGGAGGAAGCTCTAGATGAATATGATCCACACAATATTCATATTGAAGAAGTCGAAGGCAAGAGAGATGTGGAAGGACCACCCTTACAGTTAGAGGTCATCTCTGCTCCAACATAGGGACCGCTGAGTGGCCCAAGATGGTCAGCATTGGAGACAACTAGGATGAATAGACACTAGAAAGTATCACAAAATTGGTGCGTGAATACAACGACCTCTTTCCCACAACCTTTACAAAGATGAAAGGCATAGCAGGAAAATTAGGGGAAATGAAGATACCACTCAAACATGATGCGAGACCCATTAAACAACAACCATATAGATTGAATCCCATATATAAACAGAAATTTAAAGACACGATCGACAGGATGCTTGAGCCCAGCATCATTGAACCAATTGAAGAATCATAATGGATAAGTCTGATGGTAGTACAGGACAAGAAACAAGGAAGAGGGATTAGAATATGCGTCGACTTGAGTAAGTTGAAAAATGCATACCTACACGACCCATTCCCCATGCCATTCATAGATGAAGTACTTGAGAACATAGGAGGCCACGAAGCCTACTCATTTACCGATGGATTCTCAAGATATCATCAAATTAAGATAGCACAGGAGGATAGACACAATACCACGTTCATGACAGAATGGGGATATTATCAATATACAGTCATGTTGTTCGGACTAAAAAATGCACCCACGATCTTTTCTAGAGTGGTCATCGCAGCATTAAGGATTGCATCCATCAATTCCTTGAAGTATACTTGGATGATTGGATGGTCTATAGCATGTTAAAAAATCATGTGGAATTGTTACGAATGATGCTAGAACGATGCAGACAGTGCCAGATATCACTAAATATCAAGAAATGTATATTTGGGACACCGTTTGGGATACTACTAGGACACATAGTATGCAAACAGGGTTTTCTAGTGGATCTGGCCAAAATCGCAGTCATTGTTAATCTACCAATGCCAAAAATAGTTCGCCAACTCAGAGCAATGTTAGGACATATAGGATATTACAAGAAATTCATCAAAGGCTACGCACAGATTACAACAACAATGGAAAAATTGTTAAGGAAGGATACAAAGTATCAATGGAACAACGAATGCCAAAACGGTCTGGATACCCTAAAGGAGAATATGGTCACTACACCAATATTGGTATTTCCAGATTGGGAGAAGACATTCCATGTACATGTAGATGCATCAGCGATCACACTTGGAGCTATCTTGGTGCAACCAGGAGCAGGAGACTTGGACCACCCGATAGAATTTGCAAGTATAATATTATCATATTGAGAACATAATTATAACATGACAGAAAGAGAGGGCCTAGATATGGTTTATACACTACAAAAGTACAGACATTACCTATTGGGAAAACACTTTAAGATGTTTACAAATCACTCAGCACTGAAATACCTAGTCAAAAAGCCAATGTTGGGGGGGGAGAATCTATCGAGGGTTATTACTATTTCAAGAATTTGACTTTGAGGTAATAATTAAAACAGGAAAACTGAATGCAGGGCTTGATCACCTATCGAGGGTCACAAACGGAGAGGAACCAACAAATTTAGATGACAATTTTCGAGATGCACAACTATTCTCAGTACAGATTGTTGACGATCACTTTTTAGAGATCATCCAGTACTTAAGCATAGGTACTATGCCACAAGAATATACCACTGCACAGAAGAAGAACCTGGTATTCCATGCAGTTGACTATCAATTGATCGCAGGACATCTATACAATATGGGCATAGATAGAATCTTACAAAGATACGTACTAGCCCATGAACAACCAAGAATTTTAGTAGAAGCCCATAAGGAAATAGAAAGGAGTACATTACGCAGGAAAATCTACCACACAAAAGGTGCTATGCATAGGACTATGGTGGCCAATGATTCACAGAGACTCGAAAGAATACTATCAGCAATGTGACTTCTATCAAAGGGTAGGCAAACCCAATAGAAGGGATGAGATGCCACTACGACCACAAGTGACACTTTAGGCATTCAAAAAATGGGTGATAGACTTGTTGGCACCTATTAACCCACCAGCCAAAATAATGGGGGAGAGATACATTATCATCATGATGGAATACCTAACAAGATTGGCAGAAGTCGTGCCAGTAAAAGATTGCAGTGCAGAGACAGATGCACACTTTATGTTTGAATAAGTAATTACTAGATTTGGGTGCCCAAGAATTTTTATGAGTGACCAAGGAATGCACTTCATAAACAACACCATCTAAGTGATGCTGGAAGATTTTGAAGTTCATCACCAGAAAAGCACACCGTATGATCCACAGGCAAATGGCATGGTAGAATCCTTCAACAAAATCCTAGAAAACATCTTGACAAAGATATGCAACGTCAACAAGGACGATTGGGATCTCAAGGTACCAGCAATACTATGGGCGTATAGAACCACATGTAAAAATATGACTGATCACACACCATTCAAACTAGTCTATGGTCAAGAAGTAGTAATTCCCTTAGAATATTTAATACCCAACCTACGTATAACATCCATTACACAAATGACAGAACGAGGTGCAGTATAGGAAAGACTGAATCAACTATTGTCAATGGAGGAAGATTGAATCTTGTCAGGATTCCATCAACAAGTACAGAAAGAAAGAGACAAATCTTGGCACGACCGCCACATCAAGAGGAAGACATTCAAGGAAGGATTTCTAGTATTACTTTACGATAGTAAAGCGTTACAACACCCAGGAAAGCTGAGAATACATTGGCTAGGACCATACGAGGTAAAAACAATCACAGATGGAGGAGCTATACAGTTAAGAGATCTAGCAGGCACAGACCTGGGAGGAATGGTGAATGGGAGTTGACTGAAGCTATATAAGGATAGTGGACCACCCACCATGTAGTAACATAAAAAAAAAAAAATCTAGGAAGGTAAAAGATAACGACCATATCAAAAAATGAAACACGTGGGAAAGACCGGAAAAAGCAGACTAACAGGACAGAAAAAAGCAGAGTTAAATAAAGGCAAGGATGGAGTGGATGCCACA
>CBVK0100527590.1:0-11844 GCA_900067695.1 Picea abies | reverse complement strand
GCCTCCAGATGGTATGGAAAAGAACAAGGTGAGAGCCTTAAAACTCAAATAAATCAAATACTGCCTTATTGATCAAGTCTTGGATTGCAAAGACCCATTGGGAGTGCTTTTGAGATTCCTAGACCCACAAGAAGCCCAAAATATTATGTCTGATTTTCATAATATTTTATGTGGGGGGTATTATTTTTGGAGAACCACGTCATACAATATTCTCAGGGTTGGGTACTTCTGGCCTAGTCTATTCACTAATATTTATGCTAAGATCAGATCCTGTGTTAAGTGTCAGAAATTCTCTGGAAAGAAGCAACTCAAGTCTTTGCCATTAAAATCTGTGGCAGCTTTGGGACCCTTTCAGCAATGGGGCCTAGATTTTATTGGGGAAATTCATCCTTCTTCTAGTGGTCAACATATATGGATCTTGACTGCTACAGATTACTTTAATAAGTGTATAGAATCTATCCCTACAAGGAATACTTCCCACAACATGATCATTGGTTTCCTCGAGGACATTATGGCAAGGTTTGGGTGTCCGAACAGAATTGTCATTGATAATTCTTCATCTTTCAAGGATGAACCATTGATTCAATTTTGCGAATAGTTTGGAATCACATTGGTTCACTCTACCCCTTACTACCCCCAAGGGAATGGGCTTGCAGAGTCAACTAAAAAATTCCTTATAAAAATCATTAAAAAGATGTTAGAGGACAACAAAAAAGAATGAGACTCAAAAATTAAGTTTGCTTTGTGGGTTGACAGAGTGACAACAAAGAGTTCCCTGGGATTTTCTCCTTCCCGGATGGTGTATGGAGTTGAGGCCATTTTTCCTTCTCAGCTTTCCTTCCCTGTGGCGAAATTCTTCCAAGATTACCAAGGGGAGTCAGACCATATGATCAGAAGGATTCAAAAGCTGGTTGAAGTACAACAATCTCGGGAGAAACTTATAGATAAAGCACATGATCATCAACAAAAGATCAAACAGGTGTTCGACAAGAAAGTGAATAAAGAGGATTTTCAAATGGGTGATCTAGTGCTCAAGTGGGATGCACCAAAGCAAGATACAGGCAAGCATGGTAAATTTGAAGCTCTATGGATTAGTCCCTTCAAAAGTTTTGAGGTATTCTCTAATAACACTTTCAAGTTGAAGAATATAGAGGATGAAGAAGTTTTTGGTGGCCCTGTCAATGGGCATTTTCTGAAAAAGTACTTTGCTTGAGCCATGAGTGGCTTTTCATGCCATTGTAAATATCATATTTATTTTATTTTTGTTTTAATAACCGAACCCATAACCCTAGGATAAGGAAATGAATCTACTCATTCTTAGCAGCCCACAAGGGGCATGCCATCCCCTGTGGAGCCAATGTTATCACACTAAGTTGCCTTGGGTATTTAGCCTTTAGTTTCATCTTTTCATTAGCCTTTAGATTTTATTTTTTTGATTTATCCTTTTAAAATTTGGTTTTCTTAGCTTCCCTTGATAAATAAAGGCTTAAGTCATGACTTATGTTTTGATCCTCACAAGGCTTAAGTCATGACTTATGTTTTGATCCTCACACAAATATTTGACTCAGGACCATTTTTTATGACTTATCTTTTGATCCCCTCCATGACTTGACACTAGGATCTACTCACTCCATGATCATCTTGACTTGAATTACCACTTTCCTCACTCATTCCCTCATAAACTTCCCTTTCCATCCCTTTTGTACTCTACTTACTAGCAAATCATTTTTTGAATTGGAGCGTTGACAACTCATCATGAGTTTCTGTAGCGCACTCCCTTTCCATCATATTCTACCATGATTTGTGGGTACGATGTTGATGTCATATCTTCCTTGTTTTTAGTGATAGGGTTAATTAAAATATTATTTAAAGTTTTAATATTTATGAGCTTTGATAACGATTTTTGGATTTTGAAAAAACTCAAAATTGTTGCGCTACGCAAACTACCAGTTCCAACTAGTTGGCAACAATGCTACCATATCTGATGCTGAGGTGGATTCGGAGGCTGAGTTGCTCGTGAATTTTTCCTGATATTTTTCTGAGGCCTTGAAATATCTATATTCCACATGTATTCCACGTTTTCCTCCTCTGCACATCAATTTCAAGGAGAATTAGCACTCAGAATTTTGGTAGTTGTCTTGCCTATAGAGCTGGAGGAGAATATTTCCTCACACCTTCCTATCAATTTTTCCCTCCATTCAAACCTACAGATCTCACCACCTGTGTATTTATTTTGATACATATTCCCACCATTTTCACTTAGCTCATAGTATCCAAGCAGGTCTTATCCTCTACATGCGCAATGCGCTACCTAAAGATGCTACTCAAACTTCACTGTTTCTCCCCTGCCTCCTCTGACAGTTGAGTCGGACTGTTTCAAACTAGTTTTCAAACACCATTACAATGTAATCCTCTCATCATATCTTTTTATCAGTGTTCATACCTGTACACTTTCAAGGGAGGGGTTTCTATAGCCAGTTTTAGCTACCTAGCAACTAGTCTGGTTTAAGGGAAATTCTTGTAAAGGGGCAGCCTTGTCCATTTGAGATTTGACTCTTTAATCCTCCTAGTTATCACCACTTTTTATCAGTGTTCATACCTGTACACTTTCAAGGGAGGGGTTTCTATAGCCAGTTTTAGCTACCTAGCAACTAGTCTGGTTTAAGGGAAATTCTTGTAAAGGGGCAGCCTTGTCCATTTGAGATTTGACTCTTTAATCCTCCTAGTTATCACCACTACATAGCCCTAAAATACATTATCCTAAACTATGGAGACTCCTCAGATGAAGAAGTCACACAAGGGAGGTAAGGTGGTTAGGATTGAGCCTGTAGACATGCATCTATTCAAGGCATAGCTCATGGCCAGAGAAGTTTTTCAAAGGGTGGGATGCCTCTCTTTCTGCCAAAATATGTAAAGAGGTCATACTGAGGTGACAAGGAAACTTTCCTTCCATTTTGATGGCCTGAAGACCAAGGTAGGGTACCTAGAATTTGAGGTGTATGAGATCTCTATTTCAGCTGCTACAGGAATCCATATCACAGGTGAGAGATGGTTTAAAGCCATGGCCTTAGATGTAGCCTATGACAAATATTTCCTTAAGCCTAAACATCAAGTTGATAACCTATCTAAAAGTGTTCCAAGGAATCATTTGATTAAGCAGTTCGATAGGATATTAAGGATCATTCAGAGGTACTTTACGCGTGAATGGAGGTTCAATACTTTATGCTAGTACCATATAAGGCTTCTGCTGCATTTTACTGGAAAAATTGAAATGATCATTCCCTACTATTTGCTAAGGATCATAGGCAAGATGTCTGATAGATATAAGATGAAAGAAATCATGGATGGCTACAACCACACTCTTGACTTAGCAAAGTTTCCATCAAGAAAGGCCCAACCTCTCCATAGGCAGATCAAAAACCTTTATAGGAAGAGTTTACGTCTTGGAACATAAATCTCAAAGAAGTTGAAACATTTCCAAGATGAAATGGTTCAAAGGAACTTGCATGTATTGGTTAAAGCTGCTATTGAAAAGGAGAAACCAATAGCCAAGGAGAGCATAGCTCCAGTGAAGAAGCCTACCACTGCTAAAGGGAAGAAGCCCGTTGTGCCAAAGGGAGGTCCTCCTTCTCCAAGAAGGAGTGTCAAGTTAATGATGTAACTGGTGAAAGGTGAGCTCCATTTTTTGAAGATGGTCCCTTTTTGCAAAGATAAACAATTGATGAAACACTACATCTTCCACCTATACAGGATTCTAGTACTTACTGTTCATAGTTTTGGGTTTTCACAAAGAATTAATCCCTTCAACATTAGTAGCGCAGAAGTTTTGGGTTTTCACAAAGAATTAATCCCTTCAACATTAGTAGCGCAGACATTCCACAGCGCTATGGATCTATGGAATAGTCTTTTTTTTATTTTTTATGTTTCACCAGTTTGCTACCTATAATGCTGCCAAATCACCTAAGAATAATGGTGCTACTAATACTCGTGGTTGCTACCCATTCTGCACATGTTCAAGTGAAGGTGCTGCGAATTATGATGGCGCTACTGAAATTTTGACAGGATACACAGGCGGGCACTGCCGAAATTCTGGCAGAGACCGAACTCTACACAAAGACACACCAGGATGGCGCTACCAAAATTCTCTACTGAAATTTTTTCAGAGAATGAATTTTTCACAAAAGACACAAAGGCTTGGGGCTACATTTTCTACTTGCCTATTTTTGAGGTTGCGCTACAGAATCACAGGAAATTTGGTAAAGGTGCTACCGAGTGCTCTATCAAATGATGCTACCAATAGATACCGAGAATCAAGGAGAGTCGAGCTATCATCTTTATGAATGGATGATGAGGTGGAAGATTGCAGAGACAACAACTGGTAGCATGATGACAGCTACATGCCCCTGAAGGACACTTTGAAAGCAAAGAGTTGAGCATCAAAGGGAGATCAAGTCAGTTCAAACACTGGTTGGATCAGTGACCAACATTTTCTCATTTTATAGCATTAGTTGTTAGTAAATTTGTTAGAGGGAATAACTTCTTAGAGATTTTCATGGGAAGAAGGCCAGCTCATACCTCTAGCTGTTGCCTCCTCTTTTGTTATAAATAGATAGATGAAATTCTTCAGTAGGTTCAAATTGTTGAGCTAGGCTCCCTTATACTGTAATATTTTGATGAAGTTACTATGAACTGGTTATGTACTTGGTTTGAGACAACTTGTTTAATAGAAATCAACTTCTTATTCCAACTTATTTGCTTTTGATGCTAAAGTGTTCATGCTTTGAATGATTCATATGAATTGTTGTGGTGATATTATGACATATGTTTCATTATAATATTATTATGATGTTTATTTAGTGTCCTTAAAATTTTAACCGAAGAAGATCTTGTGTTAAGAGTTTTTCTTCCTTAGGTTGTTTGCAGACTTGATGTTTATACCAACCTCTACATGTTTGTCACTAAAGTCTTCACGTTGTTCAAATTTACTCCCACTTACTGATTGAAGTTAGCCAAGAACTTGATTTCTCATGCATGCTAACCCTGATTTCTAATTTGGAACATTATCATCTTGAATCTTATCCATTTGACCCCTTAAAAAACTCTTTTACATCTACATATAACTTGATGGGTAATGGGCTTGCCTTCCATGCAATCTGAAGGTGATTCCTAGTGATAACAGGTACTTATACTCCTTTCTTCTTCTTCCTTGACTAGTTTAGCTTCGTTACAAGGAGTGTCAGTGTCCAACATTAGCACCTTTCTGTCTTTGTTAAATGGGTCTAGGATCCAAGAGGAAGTTCACCTATTCGCAGGGGGATTTTCTTGTAACACCCTATCCCTTTTACAGATGAGGTTTTAGAGAAAGTGGGAGGTCATGAAGCATATTACTTCACAGATGGGTTCTCTGGTTATCATCAGATTAAAATGGCTCTAGAGGATATGCATAAGACTACATTTTATACAAAATGGGGATCCTATCAGTATACAGTTATTCCCTTTGGACTGAAGAATGCATCGAATATGTTTTCAAGGGTGGTAATAACTACTTCTAAATATTTCATAAATAAGTTCTTAGAAGTATATTTGGATGACTGGATTGTTTCCAGTCTATCAAAATATCACGTAGAATTATTAATACTAATGTTGGATAGGGGTAGGAAATGCCATATCTTATTGAACATCAATAAATTCATTTTCAACACACCTTTTTGGAGATTGTTAGGACATGTAGTGTGCATACACGGTTTATTGGTTGACCCTACTAAGATTTTTGTAATTGTGAAATTACCACCACCAAATCTAGTGTGCTAGTTAAGAGACACACTTGGACATATAGGGTACTACATAAGGTTTATCAAGATGTATGCACAGATTACCAAGCCGATGGAATATTTTTTGAAGGACACTAAATTTTAGTGGAATGAGGATTGTCAGTAGGGATTGGATACTTTGAAGGATAAGATGGAGAAAACACCAATTTTAGTGTTCCGATATTGGGAAAAAAACATGTCACGTGCATGTAGATGCATCAACAATATCACTTGGAGCAATTTTTGCACAACCAAGAGCATGCGACTTAGATCATCCTATATCCTTTGCAAGAAGGAAGTTATCAGACTCAAACCAGAATTACAACAAATCAGAAAGCAAAAGTCTAGCCATGGTATATGCACTGCAAAAATTCAGACACTACTTATTGGGTAAGCACTTTAAAATGTTCATAGATCATTCTGCCCTCAAATATCTAGTCAACAAACCAATGTTGGGAGGGAGGATCTATAGATGGCTATTATTGTTTCAAGAGTTTGATTTTGAAGTAATAGTTAAACCAGGGAAACTGAATGCAGGAAAATACCACTTATCAAGGATAACCAATGGAGAAGAACCTACTAACTTAGAGGACAAATTCCCTGATGCGTAGTTATTTTCATTACATATAGTTGATGAGTACTTTGATGATATCACTGAATTCTTGAGCACATTAGTTGTGCCAAAGGATTTTAGTATTGCACTGAAGAAAAACTTGGTAGTTATAGCTGCAGAATATCAATTGATTGTATGCCATTTATACAAGCTGGGAGAAAACAACATTTTGAGAAGGTGTGTTATCGAGCATGAACGACCCATTTTTCTAGTAGAAGCGCATGAAGGTATAGCTAGAGGAACCTATGCAAGAAAAGGTACCATGCATAAGGTATTGCATGTAGGTTTATGGTGGCCAACAATTTTGAATCATGCAAAAGAATATTGTGAGAACTGTGATGTTTGTCAGAGGGTTGGCATACCCAACAAGAGGGATGAGATGACCTTAAGACCCCAAGTAACTCTTTAGGTATTTGAAAAGTGGGCAATAGATTGTGTATGACCTATTAATCCACCAGCAAGAAGTTCAGGAGCAAGATACATCATTACTGTGAGAAAGTATTTAACTAGATGGGAATAAGAAACACCAATCAAGGATTGAAACATAGAGACAATGACACACTTCTTATTTGAGAAGGTGATTAAAAGATTCAAATGTCCCAGGATTTTGATGAGTTACCAAGGAACACATTTTATTAGTATTACCTTCCAGGCTATGACTGAGGAATTTGAATTCTATCACCAGGAGAATACACCATATCATCCTTAGGAAAATGGGACAATAGCAACTTTCGACAATATTTTGGAGAATGACTTGACAAATATTTGTAATGTTAATAAATATGATTGGGATTTAAAAATACCAACAATATTATGGGCATACAGGACTACATGCAAGAAGTTGATAGGACAAACATCATTCATATTGGTGTATGGACAAGAAGCAGTGGTTCCATTAGAATTTTTGGTACCCATCCTACGTGTTGCAACAATCACAAATATGACAGAAAGAGGTGTAGTACAAGAAAGGTTAAGTCAAATTATGGAACATGAAGAATATAGAATTCTGGAAGGATTCCACCAAGAGGTGCAAAAAGCAAGGGATAAAGCCTGACAAGACAAATACATAAAGAAGAAGAGATTTAAGGAGGGAGATCTAGTTCTCCTATATGACAACAAATATTTGCAACATCTAGGTAAGTTCATAATTCATTGTCTAGGGCCATATGAGGTGAAGTATGTCACAGATGGAGGGTATGTGTAGCTAAAAGACTTGACAGGAAAAGAAATGCAGGGTCTAGTGAATGGTAGTCGACTGAAACTGTATAGGGACAACCAACCTACTAACTCTTAGTCATTGAAAAACAATAAGTAAGCCACATGTATAGTGTACTATAGTAGATATTAGGAAAGAAAAATTATGGAAAGACATAAAAAGTAGAAAAAGAAGAAAAATACAAAAAAGGGAGGAAGTTGGTTGAATGACAAAAAATTGGAAAAAGTAGCGTGCAACAGAAAACTAAGCCAACATGAAAAGAAGTAAGGTTATTGCACGTAGGATATAACTGATAGGAAGAAAACACATTGCACCAAGGAAGAATCACAATAGAAATCTGCAGTGCACTGGAAAGTTCCAACGCACCAGAAAAGGGGCCAATGGTCGGAAAAGTGAAAATTGGTCATCGAAAAAAGAAGGTGCGAACTAAGCATTTATGAAATTTAACGAAGCATGTCAAAGAAGCTTTAGAAAATTTATGACACAAAATGAAGCATCTTTGAGAATATTTACAAAATTTATGACACCCACTATATAATCGAAAAGCAAGCCAAACAACCCTCATTGTGAATTTGAGAGTACACAGAGCTAAGGAGAATGGAGATGAGTAGTGAACAGGTAATTCTAAAGACTTTAGCAACCATATTTCAATAGAAATAGGGAGATTTATGTAGGATGGCACCGCCAAAATTTTACGCACCAATCCAAGAAGAAATAAAAACATGAAGCAACACCAGGTCATCGCAGGAACCCGCAAGGGAAGAATAGGTTCTTACATAGCTTGAGGTATCCATCGATGTCGATGTTATTACTTCACCATGTGAAAAACCATTAAGTGCCATACTTGTGGAGGAGGAGGGGAAACCTCCTGAGACAATAAGGACGAACATTGATCCATAGAGCAGTGTGGGGGAACAAAAACACTCTATGTCATAAAACTCACGATAACAACCCATAGCCGAAGTAGCCCCCAAATGAATGGCACAAATAGAGAGTGAACAGTATCCAATGGGCCATGGTCACAACCCATGGTAGGGTTGGCACAACAAGATGAAGTGAAAATTGAATATATAACAGGGAAGCCAGAGTTGAGCGGTGAAGAAGGAGAACCAGAGGCTGGGCAATCCAGTGCACCAAAAAAGAGGAAAGAGAAACAACCCATTTTGAGATCCCTGCATAATAATCCCAAGGCATATATAGTATTATCGTGCATACCAGAAGGGGTTTAGGCCACTCCAGTATTGTTGGGCTACATTGATAAATTTATATATGCATACCATGACGTTTCTGACACTAGAAAGTTCCCAAAATTTGCGCAACAGTTTTACATGGAAAGCCTAGGCACATGGCCACTAGGAGATCTGGTGTTACAACCGAAAAAGTGGATAGAAGGACTGGTCAACACATGGATACTCAATTTGATCGAGATTCCCCACTTCGACAAGGGGGGAATCTGTCAACAACTGTGTCAAGAAGTTACTTGTTGTTCTGCATGGATGATCCTTGTGGGTGGACAGGTCAGTGCCCATCGATGTAGAGTTAATTTTTTTCATCACAGGACTTCCATCAAATGGAGAGAATCTCACGCAGTACATATATGAAAAAATGAAGGAGAATTTAGTGTCGAAACCACTAGGATGGAAACAAATATGATGGAATGCAAACTCCTTCAGAAATGTTGCAAGGAGGAGGTCCTTGTAGGAGTCGTAGTAGAAACAGTGCAGTGTGCAAATGACAGAACACTAAGCTGGGTTCCATACTTGTTGAATCTGTTCCTGGATGACTGCAAAGATGTGCAAGAATTGGGGGACCAAATTCCACTACTCATGGTTGACAATGATGATAGCACTAAGAGGATGGAGGGAAACCACATATTCACACTTATGTGAAAGAGTGGGACATTTTTGCGTAGCACAATACAAATCCTTAGGGAGAACTTCAAACCCAAAACAAAGAAGTGGAAATGATAGCACCTTTTTCAGGTACCTAACTGAAATGAAGAAAAAGATAGCCAGTAACTGGAGGATAACTCTAGAGGTGGTCGCATAGTAACAAGGGATCTCCAAGTTCAAGGCCACATGAAACAACATGTGGATCCAAGCACACAAAGATCCATACGAAGAGTGGCTACAACTTCAATACTGTAACAATGTAGAAGAAGTAGACTGGGAAATTAAGGATTGGGTGAATGACTGGAAAATACCTGTCATAACCAAAGACATGCCCAAGGGAAAAAAAATGAAGCAGGGTCATCGAAGACATCTATAGGAGGAATCACAATAGTGAAGAAACCACCACAACAGAAGAATCCAAGTCCTAAGCTAGCACAACAGAAGAAGGACAACGCCCCAAAGAAGAATGGGAAGACAGGTAAGAAGGAAAATTTCCCCTTGCAGGAGGAACAAGGAGGGGAGGACACAATGACACAAGAAACTCCTATGATGACAACCCCACAAGATACAAGTCCGCCTAAAATTTTGATCATACAAATAGGGGGGCCGCACAAGAAAACTAAGGCACATAAGGACATCCCAGAATACACAATTAACAAGGATGATGTAGAATTGGTAGCAAAGAAAGTTCAGTACCACATGACTGAGGAATATGAGGATGTCAAGAACCAAAGAGAACAAATAATGAAGGAACTGAAAGATGTCAAGCAAGTCCCGGAATGGATACAAGTGGCATAGACACATGATAAAGGAAAAGAACCAATGCAGCGAATGATAGAGGCAGGGGACAGAACCATGCAGGAAGATGAAGAATCAATCCAAATCATAATGTAGGAAATTCCATGTTTTTGTATTACATCATATATATTTCATTTAGAGGAGGAAACGACATAGACACCACTTAAGGATTTAGCACAAGTAGATTTGGTTTTAGAAAAATTACCAATGAAAAAACTATACCGATTTCAAGTCAGTGTCACACAGGAAGTATAGTCATGGGCCAGGGAGGATGTGACGGAACTGGAAGTCAGTAGAGATGGTAAGGAAGTGATATAAATATTTGTAGATCAAGTCAAAATGGAGACGCAGGAAGAGAAGTAGTGCACAGATAACCTAGAGAAGAAACTGAAGGAAGTCTTCAAAAATATTCTGGGCAATGCACATGAAGTATAGAGCAGGGTCAAAGAATGGATCCAGATCATCACATAAAAAATTGAGGGGTATAAGAAGGAGATAGAGGAACTGAAGGAAAATACAATAGAAAAAACCCCTCCTGAGGTCTTAGCTGAGAGAGAACAAGATGAAAGAGTACAAAAAAATGAAATCGCAAGGGAAGTAAAGGAAGTCGCAAATTTTTTTGACAGGACTTCGCAAATATGGACTAGTCTTGAGGAAGATGAGAAGTTCGAATAGTTGGATCAAAATGAAGAAAAATTCAATGATGCAATGCATGATTTGAAGCAACAACAGAAGGAAATTAGCATCATTGAAAGGTTAAAAGGCAAGTAGGAGATGAAGAACTTGCAAATGGAGTTAAATAATTTGCAGACAAATAAGCAGGCAAGGAAGGTGCAGTTGGAGCCACTCCAAGATAAAGTAGTGAAAATAATTGTAGAATTGCAGGTTGAAAAGACAAGGATGGAACAAGCTCATGCAAAGATCACAAAGTCATTGAAATAACATATTAAAATACAAATGGTAGAGGCACTAACAAAAAAATGTGTGCAAGTGAAAGAAAAAGGGGAGGAACTAGTAAGTATGTTCCACAGTTTGGAGAAGGTTGTGTAGGGAGTGTACACTCCTTGAGTGGCTCGGGACGAGATACATGTCAGTGTTGGGGGGTTGTTGGCACAAGCCTATTTTGGGGAAAAATATTATTTTGGAGCATGCGCCATAAGTAGAGGAAAATCAACATGTTGAAGATGGAGGAAAATCAACATGTTGAAGACCAAGGAAAAGAAGCATGGTGCACATGCAGACAAACCTAGCCATGTGTTGGGCGCATGCCTATTTTGAGAAGGAAGGATATTTTGGGAGCAGGCATATTTTTCGAGAAATATATATATTTTGAGAAAGACCTAAGTTTGGAAAGTAATAACTAATGTTGGAGCACGTGCAATTGATGGAAATAAATCAACATGCATAAAAAGAAGGAAAAACAACATGCAAGAGGAAAAACAATGTGACATGTAGGAAGAAAATCCTAACCATAATAGGGTTAGGGTTTTTAATAAGGATTGTAATGGATATAAT
>CBVK0100527589.1:0-11844 GCA_900067695.1 Picea abies | reverse complement strand
TTAACTTCATTTAAATGCATATTACATAAGTATGAGAATGTTGTTCCATGCATTAGCATTTGCCTGGCCAGTGGGATGATAGTTGGGGACGTTACAAAATATGACCTAAGTTATTATCTTCACAACCATCATAAACTGCAATATCATTTTGTAATAATGTTAATTCTTCAAGATAAATGTCTTTATTTAGACTTCCATGACCATGTGTTTCTATACTTTGTTCATGTATCTCTTTAATATCATAAAGGGAAGATGAACCCTCATAACTAAATGTATCTGTACTTATTAAATTTTGGGAAATCTCCTTGTAAAGTTGAGGAACAGAGTGTGTTACAATGTTTTGTTTTATAATGCGCATATCATGTAGAATTATCAAAATTTATGAAGGTGTTTATATTTTTTTTATCACAGGAAACAAAAACTTTCAAATATTCTCCTTGTTGTACTTTATAGTCAAAGCTTAGTTTAAGGTCATATAAAAATTGTTCTACAAAGCTATGTTTATCCTTTATAACAAAGACTTTGTAATAATCATAATAGTGAGAAAAATAAGCATACAAATCAACATCTTCCTCTTCAAAAATATCAATATGTTATGTATCTAAAAATGATTCAAGAATAGTTTGAAATTCTTAATCAATCTCAAGGGAAGAGGAAAAAATATCGTAGTTCTTATTTTGGTCTTTAGGAAAACAATCTATATTTTCTTGAAAATATTTTTGAATAGGTTCATAACTATTTTCATGTTGTAATTCATTTTATTCTTCGCTAAAATAAGATTTATATTCTATTTCAGATTCATCATGTTTTTTACACAAAATAGAAAATTTTTATTAATAAAAAGGGCACCGCCAAGGCCGTTGAGTACATTAGAAAAGGATGGTATAAAGAACAAAAAACAACATCACTATTCTATCCATAACCCAGAGTTTCTTACCAAGCCTATAATGCCTAACATTTCTTCCAGATTATATATTATATCCAAAATCCAAAAAACATTCAAAATGACAATACATATCAGTAATTGTGAAATTTCATGGTAGAGATCTTCCTTTATCGCTTCTTCTACTGGAATATCCACAACCACATTCAAATATGGAAGCATATTCATTCTTTTTTCCTCCTGGTATCCCAAATCTCTTAGATCCTGCCACAGAACTGATGCTTCCAAAGGTGAATTCCTCCTATCCAATTGACGTTGTAGTGACTCTCCCATCCTACCATAGGAAATCCACTTCATCCTGGAGTTGGCCAATTAACATTATGTGATGAGACATATTATAAAGAGAGAAAGATATGGTCTATCTATGTGATTCAACTTTGATAGAAAGACATTGGGTGGAAGTAAAGTTATCCTTGATGGATTCCATCACCTCTGCTACCTGTGTGAACTTAGGTTCTTTTCCTTTAGCCATGTTTGTAATCTGATTGCAGGAATCAAATTATATAATTTTTGGAACCTCCACAAGGAAACTACCAATAGGTCTTACCAACACAAAATTGACACCCCAAAAAAAAAATATTTTCTAAAGAGAGAGGAATGAATCGCTCCCCAAGAAACCCTATGCTAATGGCCACTATACTTCTTGTTTGGAAAATAAGAATATACTTAAAACAAACTGGAACTAGAAAATGTTTAGAAAGTATTATCGAGGTTCCAACATGCAAATGAATCTGTAGAGGAATCCAAAAGAAGAAGCCATCTTGAATCCTTCCATGATATGAGTCCAACCAATTGAGTACTACCCCTTGTGCATCCACCACTAAGAATCGAGACCCAAAATTGATTTTTTTGTTTTTTTCTCCTTGATTATGATATATATAACATGTCCCCCATATGAGATTGAAATCTAAGAGATAACATTCATGCATTCGTGATCATATATGGTTTCCCATGCTCTGGAGGTCTAAATGAAGCTACTATGGCCTATACTTCCCATTGTTGCACAAATCCTTTCTTCATTACCTCCTTTGTGCATGTCAGCAAAGTCATCATCGTAGGGGGTGGATTGAGTTTCCAATTCCCAAGGGATGAAGTACCATCACCATAGAGGAGTACCCAAGTTGCATCCTGAGGCGTGATTAATAAAGATCACATCCTGTCCTTCCCCACGAGCCACATGAAAATGGAATAACTAATTCTCGAATGACATCAAAGATTTATGCCAAGATCTTGGGTTTTCATGTCATACCCATGTGTCCTTCCTCTTCTAATGTCAGCGTGGACCCTACATACCCCAATAATTTTTGTAACTTATGTCATTAGTGGGGCTACAAATTTTACACTCCCTTGGACCCACAAAGAACCAAGGGCCATACCAAATTCCCTATTTGACATTATGTCTACTTCTTGATTATTTTCTCTGAGAATGTGAAAACAATTTGTTGAGGTATTAGCTAGGAGAAGTTAGATTCTTTCAATAATTATATTAATATTAGTGTCCTTGGGGGTAGATCCTTTGTGAAAGTATCTAATAGTATTTTTGGAGTCTCCCACTATAGATATTTAGTTGTTATGGTCTCCCTATATCAATAGTAACCCTTGATATACCGCATAGGTTTCGACCACATTTTTGGATTTAATTCCCAAATTCTAAGACAACTCTGAAACTTGAATTCATATAGGGTCGTACACAACCCCTTCTAAACCTGCCTCCCCTGGGTTTCCTTTTGAAGCCCCATCAAAACATAGTGTGTATCGTTATTGAGATGTATCCACAAGATATACTCCTGAGGGGGTACCCAAAGCTTCCAGTTTGATATTTGTGAAATTTTTGGGGAGATGACAATTTTGACATTCAACTTAGCCATCCATAACTCCTCTCCTTTTTATAATTTCTCCACATTCTCCACTTTTATTCTTCTAGAGTTTAAATATTCTCCCATTTGACCTATTTCATGGGAAACAACTCATGAGGGGAGAGAAAAGGTGTTTTTGAGGATAAGTATATTTCTATCCAACCATATTTTCCAACACAAAAATCTCAAGGATGTCTTCCAGATACGATGGAAGGTTGATTTCTTATGAAAAGACCCCTTGTAAGATTTTCTACACTTTCCAATTGGTACTTTGAATGATGAAGGATATACTATATTTTCCTTTAATTCCAAATATAGCCTCTTCAATACTTGTTTGGAGTATTCACATTCCAAAAAGAGATATGTTGATGATTCAAAGGCTTGTTTTCATAATTCCCATATGAATGGTCCTGAAAATCCTCATTTAAGCAGGTTTTCCCCAGTGAGAAATTTGTTATGAACTAGTTTCCATGAAAAAATGTTGACCTTTGGGAGGCCATCAATGTGCCATATTTCTCACCATATATTATATTTTTTTGGAATCTTGAGTTGCATGTTTAGTTTCTTATACCCCTCCTGAATCGAATATTCAGAAGTTCCCCATCCCCTACTATCCATTTGTTGCAGATGCATTGGGGCCATCCCATTAATAATAAGAATAAAATATTGTTCATCCCTATAGAGGTGAGGAGATATAACTCCCAAGTTCCAACCCTTCTAGATTCCTTTACTATGTCAGTCTGAGATGTCAAATAAAGATAATTTTCCTTGACTTGATAACCACGCTCGAATAGGTTCCAAGGATGAAAATTCTTTGAGGATCCCTACATCAGATAAGAATTCCTCCAAAAGATTGATCTTCCTACCATTCCCCACTATCTAGATGAGATAATCCTGAAAGAAAGGAAGGGAGTATTTTAAGAGTTTCTAGATAGGAGAGCCTTCTTTATTATCTAGAACTAAGTCCAAACTTATTCCTCAATTTATTGTTAAATACTTATGGAATATATATTTATTCTACCATTCATTACTTCCTATAACCAATATCCATATAATATTTTTCCCCAAAGAAATATTTACCCTTTTAGCGTCCCAGACTCTGAGCTCTCCATGCTCTCTAGGTGCACATACCATGTTCTAGTTTACCATGTGAATTTTTTTCTCATTATCTTTACCTCCTTGACATAAGAATTTGTGGATAAATTGATTCATGGCATTTTTTATACTCGTTGGAGCTAATAGGGATGAAAATTGAAATATTGGGAAGGAGGATAAAAATGATTTTAGCAGGGTCAACCTTCCTGTCAGATTCAACCAAATTTCCCCCCATTTTTCAAGCTGATATTTTATCTTTTATAGAATGACTTGACATGCCTCCCTAGCGAGTGATTTCAAGATAATTGGAATTGCTATGTATTTGAAATACTTTCGTTCCACTGAGAATGGATATTGAATAATGTTGGATATCCTCATTAGCGAACTACCTCTTATATTCCATGCAAAAAATTGGCTATCGATTTCATTAAAGTGTCTATCCAGTATTTTAGAAGACCCTCCTAGAAAAAAGGTGTGATCAACAAACTAGGAGTGGTTGATTCCCCTAACACCACATTCAATCTTCAAACCGAGGATAGATCTGGATCTACCTTCATATTCTAATATTTTGTTCAAAGCTTTTTCCATAAGAACATACAACTAAGGAGAGAACGAGAAACCCTTCCTTAATCCTCTAGAAGATTTAAAGAAAGAATTTGGTCAGCCATTAATCAAGGGGGCTATCCATGAATTGTTAATACAAGCTCCATTCCAAGATATAAAGGACTGATTAAAACATGATTTTTTTAAGACTTCAATGAGGAAACTATGCTTGAATCTATCAAATGCATTAGCCATATCAATTTTGATGAACATAAATTTTTCTCCATTTTCGTAGCTAGAGTGGATCACCTCCTAGACCAAGATTATATTGTCCCATATCTTCCTTTTATCAACAAAGCCCCCTTGATTCGAAAGAATAAGGTGTGATAGCATTGGCTTCAACTTGTTTGCAACAATTTTTTTCTAATATTTTATACGATACATTTCAAAGAGATATGGGATGAAATTTGTCGAAAGAAGAAGAATTTTTCTCCTTGGAATCAAGGCTAGAAAGGACGAGTTTGTGGAACCACCCATCCTAAAGGATTTTTGAACATAGTGAACCATTCTAATGAAATTAAATTTTATAATTGGCCAACATCTTATATAGAAGTGCAAAGTGAAACCATCTTGACCTGGAGCTTTATCTAGATAAAAAAATTTAATACCTTTGAAGATCTCTTCTTCAGATACCACCTTAGTTAATTCAACATTATTCTCCTTTGTTACTAGAGAGGGAATATGTGATATGAATTTTTCACACTTATCTTGATCATCTTCCCAATCATCTACATACAGGGTCCCAAAGTGTGCATAAGTTATCGTCTTAATTTCCTCAAAGGAGGATATTATCTCCCCTGACTGTAATTTTATTTATTCAACTCTATTTCTCCATTGTCTTGCCTTGTCTTGCTTATGAAAGAAGGTAGTGTTTTTATCACCTTGTTTCAACCACAATGATCTAGATTTCAATCTCCAGATTGTTTATTCATCTTTAATAGCTTTCATGTATTTATGAAATGCTTCTTTTTCCCAAGAAAATAAGTTTTCATTTATTTTCAAACTATCCATACTTCTCTATAAATCTTCCAACTATTTTTTGCACCTCTATACTTCTTCTCATGGATAGGAAGGAGAGTTATCAACCCCGTCTTTGATAGCCTCTTTAGTACTTTTTAAATTTTGTTCCCAAATATAGACAGGGGAGCCAACCACCCATTCACACCAAATACAAGAGACTAAAGGGGATACATATTGATTTTCCAACCACAAGGGGTTGATGTGAAAGGTAATGGGTCCTAGGTTCACCTCTTTTGTAAAATACAAAGAAATTGGATTGTCATACGAACTTCCAAAAGGAATTATTTGCGAGGATATTTTGACGAGAAGGGGTAATAGCAGGATATGAATGAGGAATAGATCTATCCTATCATAAATATGACCCATCCCTTCTCGTTTCTTACTCCAAATATATTTTCCTTTGTTGGGGTAGACATCAAACCGATCCAAACTGGAAACCATATCTTCTAGTATTTCCCTAGAAGTGTCTCTTAGTATGGATCCAACTCTCTTTTATTGAACATGCATCTACTTGTGTTGAAAAATACAACAATAATGAAATTTTTAGGAAACCCAAAATCCATGATGCCAATCGGGAATCCCAACATCCTATTTTCTCCTAGTAATTATTGGGCATGTAAACATTAATGATATGATATACCTTACCTGAAGGAAGGTGTTTCAGCTTGACCATTAGCCAATGTGATTCCTCAAATATGATTTCCCCATGGTTGATCATTGCATTCCATAGAGTACATATTCCTCCTAAAGATCCACTTGCACTTATTTCTACTCCTATACTTGTTCTCCACAATTGTTGTAATTCATGAAGGGCTTCACGCCCTTTAATTTTAGTCTCCTGGATTAGAAGAATTTGGGGGTTTTCTTCTCTTATAAATTTTCCCATTGCCTCTTTATTTATTATTTATCCCTAGACCCCCACAGTTCCAGGAGACTATAGTCATTACTTACTAAAATATTTGGGTGCCCCGCCTTTAGAGGGATGCAAGGAGTTTTGAACCTTTGTATGGAGCACCTTTCCACTTTTCCCATATTTTATGTATACTTATTCCAAAGTAGCTTGAGTACCAAGATCATTATCCTTATTATCCTCTTTTTCCCTTTTGTTTCGGTTGGATATATTACCCACCTTTCTTTACCTTTGAGATCTTAGAGACCTCTATTTCTGATTCATCCCCAAAATCCTCGTAGATATCTTCCTCCAGTATAACAGGAATACTAGAAGTCCCACGAGAAGGGATATTTTTTGGGGAAGGATCCCCATGTTTACTTTCTTCCAACTCTTTCTCATTTGTTGTTTGTTCAACTTCCCTTTCTTTATGTACATGATTTTCTTCTATTGTTTCCTTCTCCCTAGTCTCTATTGTTTCTACTTCCATATTTTCTATGGATGCATACTCGTTTCTGCTACATTCTACTATATAATACTCCTTCATCAAGGATTTCCTTTTCTTAGGGGAAGAGGGTGAACAGATGGCTTCATTCTCCTATTGTTGTGTCATCTCCTTTCTAGGGGATTTATTTTGTTTCTCTTTCTTCCATTGCTCCTAATCCTTTTCTTCTGGTTGGTCTACCTTTAGCTTGGAATAATTCTTTGAAAATATTTCATACTCATGGAAGGCTTTGCATTTGAATGGGAGCTTCTCATAATCAAATTTTTAGATGTAGGTCCAGTTATATAGGGTGAGATGGATAACCTCTGAAAATCCTTTTTCCATATCTACTTCCACATAGAGACATGTGTAGTATTGAATTCCATCTCGTGCTTCAACTCGATCAATGTTTCTTCACAACATGTTTCCTATATTTTTCAAGGTTACATCATTCTAGCAGTGAAGGGGGAGAAAGGCCAAGCATACCCACATTGGAACTGCTAATGGAATGTCATCTTCAGGGATGAAATTGGGCATCCACTTATTCAAATATATTTCTCTTGACCCCATCAAGTAAGGACCAATATTGAAGATGAGATCTCTATCATCTTTGTTTTCAAAGAGAAAACCAAAAAACCCCTTACCACAAAATGCTCATGACATTGTCCCTTGGATATTTTTCTTCTAGTTTAAATATATCCATTACACCATCACTCTCGGTGAGGGCCACAACCCCGTGAACTCTACACTCAATCCATTTTCATCCAAATGAAGAGTGAATGGAGGGGAAGTGGAGGAGTGAACTGGAACTTTGGGGATGTCATCTATTTTCTTTGAAAAAAAGGGAAGGGGGAGAAACTGTAATGATTTTGGTGTAGGAAGAAATTAAGGCCTAAGAGGCAATGATACTTGGAGGTGGAGAGGGGGAAGGAGAGGTGCATCCTCACGAACCAGACACCATGGGAGTTGTGAACTCGAAAATCCTAAGAAAACCCTAACCGCAAAGAGATTTGTGATTACTCAAATCAATTTCTACCTATCATGAAGTGTGGGTAGCCTACATTCGAGACGAGGCTAATAGAAATTTGTGAAATATTTTAGATTCATCATTACAACAATGTTCAATAATAAATTATGCTTGATATATTAATCTACAATTATTGTGAAAGAATGCATGAAAATCCTTTAAGGAAGAAATACAAGTACGAGAAAGACCTCTAAACCAATTCTGAGCATCTCTTTCCAAAGAAAACATAAAAACACTTGATTTACACATCTTCATGAACAACACCTAACATATTCATATAATCATGAAAATATTGTAAATTTTGACTAGGGATATCATCATCATATTCTCAAAACCAAGGAAAAAATTTACCCCATCATTAGGAAAACCAGGCATAGAAAGAAAATCAAAAGGAGTGTACTTCATAGCTACTATGGAAGTAGTTAAGTTTTCCATTAAAAGTTTGTGGAGTCACTTAAACATATAGTCTCTAGGTGAAAATTTTCTTCAAAATGTTTTCTTTAATAAATAAAATGATCATTGTTCTATTCATGTTCACAACCAGGAGTCAGAACTTAAAATTTATCACACCCTAGGGAAAATAAACATTTTTAACCTCTATCCTGGACAACAATGCCAAAAGATGTTGTTCCTAAAAATTTCCCCTGGCTAGGGAACAATGTCAAGGAATACAAAGAGGACTTTATAAACCTCTTCCTACTTTAGGATTTCAATATGCCACTTGATCCAAATGGGGAAACCCTCAATTTGTCACGAACATATTTTTTCTAAGTTACCTTGGAGCAATATTTTAATATGCAATCTTAATGCTAGATTTGGATAATAAATGAAATAATAAAAACTAGAGAATAAAATATAGACGGAGAAAGACAATAGCTCCAAACAAATAATGAAACCAGGGTCTCTCCAATGAGCACCTTTATCCAACATGCAAAGCCATGGAAGATTCAGAAGATGGGTCTCAAATACCAATGAAAATATCATGGTATTCCATGGTACCGAGGATAACATAAATCAAAAGTAAAACAAAAATATGTGCAATCTTGCACACAACTGATCAGAAGAAAGTGTATGGAAATTGATTTATGTGTAGGATGTTCTTTAATATGAATAAGTAGTAATAAATATGAGACTTATTATAAAGTAGTTAAAGGAAACGTCCTAACTATAAATCTGAAATTAGTTTAAACAATAATAATAAAGTGGAAAACAAATCTTAGTTATGATTCAACACATATTTAGATACAACAATAAATAAATAACATGAGAGAAAGTATGAGCATTGTTCCTATACTAGTGCTAGAACTATTTGATTCCACCAAAAAAAATTTGTTTAATTCAGGAACTGCTAGGACATGAGTAGTGCACATGGCCCTCTTTAATTATGTGAAGGCTTTCTCAGTAGTAGGTGTCCAATGAAATTCATTATTTTTAAAAAGTTTTGTCAATGGCTTAGCAATTTTTCCATAATGGTGGACAAATTTCTGGTAATATCCTGTGAGACCAAGAAAACCCCTTAGTTTCTTTAAGGTCTTGGGTCATGTACATTCCTTCGTATATTGTATCCTTTTGGGGTCCAATTTTACCCCTTCTCAACTGATAATGTGTCCAAAGTATTCAACTTCATTGGTTCCAAATGAACATTTGGTATTTTTGACAAATAATTGGGTTTTGTGTAGGAAGTGAAGGACTTTGTCCACATGAAGAAGGTGTCTATCCCAAGTGAAATTGTAAATGAGGATGTCATCAAAGAAAACCAATACAAACGTCTGAAGGTAAGGTTTCAATAATTTATTCATGATACTTTAGTAGGTGGATGGGAAATTGCAAAGGCCAAAAGGCATGATCAATAATTCATAATGTCCTTCATGAGTTCTGAAAGAAGTCTTCAAAATATCTTCCTCCTTCATATGGATATGGAGATAGCTAGAGAAAAGGTCTAATTTGGTGAATACACACACACCTTGGATTTCATCCAATAGATCATCAATGATCGGAATGGGAATCTTACCTTTTATGGTCAATTTATTTAGGTCACATGCACCAAGTATTGGTGAAGAATATGGGCTGGTACTTGGGTGAATTACACCCGCCTCCAGTAATTCTTGTACCATAAATTTTGTTTCATTTTTTTGAGCAAATGGATATATTTAGGGATGTAAATTGATGGGTTGACTGCTTGGAAGGAGAGGGATGATATGATCATGCTTACCCCTGGAGGGAGGTAAGGTTATGGGAATCTCAAATACATTGGGGTACTTGTCCAAGATGAGTTGCAGATTGGGAGGAACTATGTGAGAGGCATGTTCAGTGACATGGATGGAATTAAATTGAGAAATCACACCATGGTGGCCTTTCCTGAAAATGTTTTCCATCCTATGAGAGTTGATGATTTTGAGAAAGCCCGTTTGGAGACCTCAGAGGGCATAGGGGTGAGAATATTCGGTGAAGCTCATATATAATTTTTGATAATACATTGTGATTGGACCTAGAGTGTGAATCCATTCCATTCTTAATACAATATCAAAACCACCCATGGGAATAGAGAACATGTGTTATTTCAAAGTATAATCACCCATTTGGAGTTTGACATTCTCACAATGACCCCAACACTTCATAGTGCCACCATTAGCGATGAGGATTTGAAAATTAGAAAAAGTGTAGACAAATTAATGGATCTCATCAAAAATCCTGTGGTGAATAACATTGTGAGTGCTACCACTATCAATCAACACCATCATCGACCTATGATTTATGTATCCCTTGAGCTTCAATGTCTTCGGGGCCAAAATACTTGAGAGTGCATGAAGTGATATGACAAATTTCTCTGGTTCCATAGAGGTTACAAATAGAGATTCAACGTGATCACTTGGTGGAGCCTTGTCTAGGTTAGGAGCCTCATATGATGGGATGTCTTCAAAAAGAGATGAAGTGGATGCATCAATATGGAAGAACTTTTGTTCTTTACATTTATGCACTGGTGAATACTTTTCATCACAATAGTAGAAAAGTCCTTTCTTGAGACATTCATCCATTTTAGATGGAGATACCTTTTGGAGCTTCAATGTTTGTGTCAGATATGGGTGATCCATGGGGCTAGGTAAGGTGAGAATTGGAGCCTTCATGGGTGGGGCCTGAAGGATAATCTCTTCTTCCTTCATTAATTGACATGCCTGCAACCAAGTAATAGAATGATGCATGCTCACATGATCTCAAATGGCTTCCTTTAAGCCACTGATAAAACATTCAAGGTCAAATGAATTAGATAATACCTTAGTATAGATAACCAACTATTCGAATGGCATGATGAAATCTGTGACTGATCTCGTTTGGCGCAGCTTGGTGAGTCTACCCAAAAAATTTGATTCCCTATCAAAACGGGCACAAACTGCATTAGTGAACATGTTCCAAGTGGGTATTCCTGGATAAAATTTCTTATTCCATTGCTACCAATGCCATCGTTCTTGATCCAGATAGGAAGCCCCTACATGGAGTTTGGTCTCATCATCCCAAATATTATGGAGGGAGAATTATTATTCCATTTGGGAGACCCACCCTATTGGGTTGGATCCATCAAATTTATACATGTCAACTATGGGAACCTTATTCCAACAACATGGAGAACCCCAAGGGAAGTGGGAGGAATGAGTATAGTCATAATGGGAATGTTGATGGTCCTCTGCATTGGGATCTACCTACTTACGTTTTGTGAATTACTACATGGCTTCACAGATAATTTCTTGGATTGGTGCATGGAAGGACTGTTGGGTATGTGTTATATTCTTTGCACGAGTAGTAGTGTCTGAGCATCTGCACCGGGCACGTAGGGGGGTGCAGCACCCCCGAATTTTTTTGTTTTTTTTGGACGACATATTTCCGGGACCACATGATATTTAGGTGGTTTTTTTCGGCACATGGTTTTTTGCC
>CBVK0100527588.1:0-11844 GCA_900067695.1 Picea abies | reverse complement strand
GGGGGAATGACAGGATGCCCTAGTAAGCTTGTGCCCATAGGTTTTGAGTTCCATTGGGGGGATTCATGAGAATCCATCGTTATCTCCCACCATACTTACCAAGTTCCATCTTTCTCCCGCTCATCCATCCCATTACACTAGTCTGGGCATTGGGTTGGCCAAATATTTAAGGGTTGTACCTTACCTCGTGGGAAGAAGGGGCTAAAGGCCCAGAGGGTAAAAGTAGCTGGCAAAATATAGAAGCCAAAGATTGAAACCTTGAGATGCTTCGCCCAGAGATCCCCGAGAAAGCATTAAAAAGCTTCTAAGCAAGAAACAGAGGGACCCATAAAAAATGATAAAATAAGACCTAGTTAGAGGATAGGGGGTCTCATCACGAGCCAACCTATTAGGTCCATGGGCATGTAGCAGTATGACACTACCATTTAGTTGGTCACCACGCCAGAGTAGTGGCTCTTGGTGGCATAGCCAAGAGAAAGGGGTTCTCATCACAAGCCAACCTTCTCATCTCCGTGAAATGCTTGTGGGAAAGATTGTCACCACTGGTCACCACGCCAGGGTAGTGTCCCCTAGTTATTCTCTAGAAATAAAAATAAATAAGATAAAAATGTAAAAATGCATTGAATGGGCTTGGAAAAACTCGCATCCATTTGATGTAGGAGCATCGTTCCACCTCAGCAAATGCACCAACATGCCAATATGCATACACACAATGGAGAAAGGGAGAGGCATCGACCCTCCCATTTTTAAATTTTGAATATAATCCTATACGGATTAGCATGTTGTAAGGATAATAAATTCCAGGACATGCCTTTGTACAGGTAGTGGTTAGGGTTACCTTAAATGGTTTCTTATAGCAGGTCCAGATCGTAGTCAGGTCTCGACATTCATTTATGGAATGTAGTCGTAGAAGTATGGTGGCATAACTGAGATAGCCATAGCACTAAGGCAGTGGTGAGGATAAGCTCATAAATCCCTCGCTTTGTAATTAGGAGACTTGAGAGAGATATCTCAGGTAGAGAGAGTCTTAGGAGACTTGAGAGAGATATCTCAAGTAGAGAGAGTCTTAGGAGACTTAGGAGGTAGAATAGTTCTGAGAGAGAGCTTGAGAGAATTGGGACTCTGTTGCAGTCCAGTTTTTGTAAACATCTGTATAGACACACAGAGATAATAGCAAAGAATTTCTTCCTGCATATGTTGTGTTTATGTATTTCTATTCATTGTTATGATTTTATATGTCATTCATGTTTGAATGAATGAACTGGTGAAGTATTGTATGAGTTTCGATTGTTTCTCGTCTTGTGGTTTCTGAGTGCAAGGAGTGCACACAGTCCACAAGGAGTGCATTTCTAGAGGTGAGTTAAACTCAAGGAAAGATCAAGCGGGATATTGTTGAACCTTCATCTACAGAAGTGCAAGGAGTGCACAGGAAGAACTCTTTGTCAAGTTCAGAGAGAGAAGTAGAGTTACTGAGAACTCTATAAAGCTCTACCATGCAGGGATCGAGTAGGTGCAAGTGTGCACAGAGATAACTATGTGTTGAGTTCAGGAAGAAACATATTTACTGAACACTCTGTAAGGAGGAGCTCTGCAAGGTGTTCATTAAGCAAGAAGAATGCTAGGAGGGCGAGAAAAATTTATTTTCAAAAATTCCTTCGGATCTGAGTTTGATGAAATCCCATAAATGCAAGGACTGTGTGGGAGATCAAAACCTTTGAGGATATCAAGATTAGAAGGAATAACGCAAGGAGTGTGTGGGTGACGGACTTATTCCAAGTCCTCAAGCTCAGAAGAGATAACGCTCTCAGAAGCGTAAGAAAGACCCAAGATAGTCCAGTTCACGGGAGAAAGTTCAAAGTCTGAAAACCTTTGAAGACTGACGAAATCTTCCAATTCGGAAGAAATCAAAATATCAGGAGGAGAAGCGACAGAAACCATTAGATTGGTTGTATGGAGGGACCTGGACCATTAGATCAACGTCTAGTGATAGGAGGAATGCACACAAGGGCAGAACATATCTCATTCGTCGAATCTAGACGTGAAAATTCAATAGCCATTGGATCCAGGTAAGGTGCACGCACCTTAAACCTTTGAAAGTGCACAGGATATTGGACTTTGAAAAGTCCTGAAATTCTGAAATCATCGGAACCGTCTATCACTAGGCGAATAGGTGGCAGCAGATCTGAGAGTTCGAGGATTCAGAATTCGAAAGATTTCCTAGGAGGACAGGTGAGAACCTTTGAGGCACGAAATCACGAAGTGAGAACTTGCGATTTGATCCTATTCATCCATCAGGAAAGGACACGTGGCAGGAGCTCAACATTTAGCTGACTCACAGAGTGGAAATGTCAAAGGGCAGAGTCGTGAGGATTCGCAAAATCTGAATTCACGACTTGATCGCAATCGTCGATCGAAGGAAGATCGTAGACCATAGATCTAGTCTTGCCGAGAGTTCGTAGCTTGGGAAGTTAGAAGTAAGAGTTCAGGGAACTTGTGAAATCTGAGTTCGTGATTTGATCTAAACCATCGGATCACGAAGAGTTAAGGATCGTTGATCTAACGCGACGATATTTCAGAAAATCAAGGATTGGAAGAAGGGAGGTGAGCGATCCTCCAACTTTGTGAAACGCAAAGACCTGATACATGAAAAGGAAATCAGGACCGTTGGATCACGAGGATTGTGGGTCGTTGATTTGGCGCTCTGTAATATCGGCATTTCGAGAGTTGGGAGTGAGTGCGATTTGATTTTAGCTGTCAAATCGAGGGAGGATTTGGGTCGTCATATCTTAAGCATCTGGAGTTCGAACCTCAGGAGAACGGAGGTGAATCACATCGGGAGTTTTCGATATGTGAAATCACGATGCGCTCTGAATATTGGCTCACGGTCATAGCGAAGGGTCACATCGGTAAAGGAGAATAGAGGGACTAGCACGGGCTAGGCTCCTCTTGGGATTTCAGAGGTCGGGAGAGTCGGGGTGACTCACATGCAAAGACCCGATATGAAAAATCGTGAAACACCTTTTGTGTTAGGCGAGTAGTCATAGTCGTGATCGCAAGAAGGAAGGGACTTAGCTAGAGAAGAGCTAGTGCCCAGTTGGTGATGAAGTTGAGTAGCGCTTAGGAAAGAACCATACGACCTGCACATTTGGAGAAAGGACCTGTGTAAGTGGGTTTGGGATCTAGCAGAGACCCAAAGGGTCAATCAGACTCAGTTTCTTGATCGATCCTAGACGAGGAGGTCATGCAGCCCTTAGGAGAGAGGGGGGGTCTGCATCAAGTGGTATCAGAGCATAGAATTGATTTTTGTAGGAAAATGAGGTAATCTAATGAAATCAAGGAGGTATAAGAAGGCCGAAATTTGTTTGCAGACAATAGACAAAGGAGAGATGGTGAAAGGAGATGACTTGATAACATCAGGTGGTATTACAAACAGGAATTCTCTTGTAGTCAGCAGGTGAAGGAAGCAGGCTACTGATGCTCTGTGAGGAGGTTGTTGCATGAGCAAAGCAACAAAAATTTAAACATCCAGGTGAGCTGTAAGAGAATATGGAGATGCTCTCAGGTGTATATTAATCCATAGGCTTTGCAGGAGGGTGGGTAGAAGGTAGAAATGGATACTGAAGGCCATGAGTGTGGTCGAAGAGAAGGCCGCAAGCATAAATGCAATCCAGAGATGGATCGGGAGCTCGTTGAAATAAGAGTGAGGATGGAGCAACTGACATTAAAAATGAAGAAAAATGCTAAAGCACAATGGGTGTATGAGTGGCCCATGAAGAAGAAGGTGAAGTGGCCAGTCAAGAGATTTTTGTCCAGAGGACAGAAACAACTGTTAAAGAGGTGGCTGAGGCATGCTAAAAACCTCAGTGACACAGAAGAGGAGATGATTCACGTCTATGAACAAAAAACTGGAAGGAACCTCAGTGATGAGGAGGAGATGAGATCAGATAAAGATTTCATAAACTGCCGGGAGAGCAAAGATGGATTTTCATATTGCCAGGTGGGAAAATGAGATCATTGGAGGATCTCATAGACTGTCATGAGGATAGCAATGGAAATTCATATTTCCATGTGGGAAATGGTATGAGATTAGTAGAGGATTTCATAAACTGCTAGGTTGGAAAAAATGGACTTTCAAGTTGTTAGGTGGGCAATGGAAAGAGATCAGTGGAAGGTCTCATATACTTCCAGAGGAGCAGTGCAGAAAGTTCAAAATGCTAGGAGGGAAATGAGAGGGGATCGGTTGATCTCATAGACTGCCAGGTGGGCAGAAGAGAAATCCCAAATTTCCAGGTGGGCAACGGGAAAGAAATGAGACTGTCTAAAAATATCAAGAGCTCAGAAGTGAGTTCAGGTCAGCAAGAAGTGTTGATGGATAAATATTCATGTGGGTTTGCAGACCATGTGAATGAATATGATGAGAAGTTGAATACTCTCACCATCCAAGAGGAGGATTGGAGGAGAATTCTGATCATTAGGGGAATTCGGATATTCCTACTAGATAGCTCAGTTGAGGCCAGAGCGTGTAAATAAAGAAAGCCAACGATGAATGTCATGATGAAGGAGAAGATATCAGAAGCTTCCCAAGAAGGAGAGGAATAAATGGAGCAGACACTGATGTCTACCCCAGTAGAAGGAGAAGAGCATTCAAAAGAATGGCTCAAAATTTTCAGCCAGTAAGCTGAAACAGAGATGACTGCAGCACTGGAGCCTGCAGTAGAAAGAGAAATAGATAGCATAGACCTTGTTGATGTGTATGCAAAATTGGAATCCCTAGAGAGAAGGCCAATGGTGCAAAGCCAATGCATCCATCAGATTATATTGGAGACAGATGGAGGAGCATACCAACCAGAGGAGTAGCTGGAAGAAGTTGGACTTGAACCAACGCAAGAGGAGCTAACAGAAGAAGCCAACATGTCAATGGAGAAGACTGAGCAGCAAGTCAATCAAGAGGAGACTGCAGAACTTAAGTTTGCAGCAGGGTGGCAAGCTAAGGCCACAAAAGAAGAAAAAAACTATATGGGGGATCAAGATGATCTACCCACTAATAAGGAAGTGCATCAGAGGAGACTGCATAAGAAGAGACAGCCACTGGAGCAACTGGACAAAGTGATAGAGGAGATCAGGAAGCTGATGTTGAGGTTAGCAAAGGGAAGCTGAGTAGAGGAGAGCCTGCCATAGTAGTAGGGAATAAAAAGAAGAAGAAACAATAACAACAACAACGACATAGTTGGAGAGGAGCAAGAGGACAACTCCAGAAAAGAGTTTGGGATCCAGGTAGATTTCAACACAGGAGAAGAGGATCTCATGAGAAGGAGCTCATGATTTTACTAGTAGTGGATTATGATGCAAGAGCATCTCTCCACCTTAGCAAATGCGCCAGCACACCAATATGCAAATGCGCAATGGAGAAAGGGAGAGGCATCGACCCTCCCATTTTTAAATTTTGAATATAATCCTATACGGATTAGCGTGTTGTAAGGCTGATAAATGTCAGGCCATGTCTTTGTACAGGTAGTGGTTAGGGTTACCTTGAATGGTCACCTGTAGTAGGTACAGATCGTATTCAAACCTGGACATTCATTTATGGAATGTAGTCGTAGAAGTATGGTGTTGTAACTAAGATAGCGATAGCACTAAGGCAATTGTGAGGATAAGCTCGTAGAGCCCTCGCTTTGTAATTAGGATACTTGAGAGAGATATCTCAGGTAGAGAGATTCTTAGGAGACTTAGGAGGTAGAATAGTTCTAAGAGAGATCTTGAGAGAAATGGGACTCTGTTGCAATCCAATTTTTGCAAACATATGTATAGACACACAGAGATAAAAGAAAATCATTTTTTTCTACATATGGTGTGTTTATGTATTTGTATTCATTGTTATTATGTTATATGTCATTCATGTTTGAATGCATGAACTGGTGAATTATTGTATGAGTTTCAAGTGTTTCTCGTCTTAGGGTTTCCGAGTGCAAGGAGTGCACACAGTCCACAAGGAGTGCATTGACAGAGGTGAGTTAACCTCAAGGAAATATCAGGAGGGATATTGTTGAACCTTCATTAGCAGAAGTACAAGGAGTGCATAGGAAGAACTCTTTGTCAAGTTTAGAGAGAGAAGTAGAGTTATTGATAACTCTATAAATCTCTATCAAACGGGCATCGAGTGGGTGCAAGTGTTCGCAGAGAGAACTTTGTGTTGAGTTCAAGAAGAAACTAAGTTATTGAACACTCTGTAAGGAGGAGCTATGCAAGGCATGCATCGAGCAAGGAGAACGCCAGGAGGGACAGTAGAATTTATTTTCAAGAAATCCTTCGGATTTGAGTTTGATGAAATCCTAGAAATGCAAGGAGTGCGTGGGAGATCAAAACCTTCGAGGAGATTAAGCTTAGAAGGAATAACACAAGGAGTGTGTGGGTGACAGACTTATTCCAAGTCCTAGAGATAAAAAGAGATAACACTCTCAGAAGCGTAAGCGAGACACAAGATAGTCGGGTTCGCAGGAGAAAGTTCAAAGGCCGAAAACCTTTGAAGATTGACGAAATATTCCAACTCGGAAGAAATCAAAAGCTCAGGAGGAGGAGTGACAGCAACCATCAAATTGGTTGTATGGAGGGACTTGGATCGTTAGATCAATGTCCAGTGACAGGAGGAATGCTCACAAGGGGAGAACAGATCCCGTTCGTTGGATCTAGATGTGAAGGGCCAACAGTCATTGGATCCAAGCAAGGTGCACGCACCTTAACCCTTTGAAAGTGCACAGGAGAATGGACTTTGCAAAGTCCCAAAATTCCAAAATCATCGGAACCGTTCATCATCATGTGGATAGGTGGCAACATATTCGAGAGTTCAAGGACTCGAAATTCAAAAGATTTGCAAGGAGGACAGGAAAGAACCTCCGAGGCACAAAATCACGAAGTGATAAATCATGATTTGATCCTAGACGTCCATTAGGAAAGGACACGTGGCGGGAGCTCAACATTTCGTTGACTCGCAGAGTGGAAAGTTCAAAGGGCAGAGTCGTGAGGGTTCGCGAAATCCTAATTTGTGACTTGATCGCAGTTGTCGATCGAAGGAATATCGTAGACCGTATATATGGTCTTTTCAGGAGTTCACAGCTCGGGAAGTCAGAAGTAAGAGTTCAGGGAACTTGAGAAATCCAAAATTGCGATTTGAACTGAATTGTTGGATCAATGAGAGTTAAGGATCGTTGATCTGACGTGAGGCGATTTCGAGAAATCGGTGATCAGGAGAAGGGAGGTGAGCAATCCTCCAACTTCACGAAATGCAAAGACCCAATACGTGAAAATGAAATCAGGACCGTTGGATCGCGGGGATTGTGGGTCGTTGATTTGGCGCTCCGAAATATCATCATTTTGGGAGTCAGGAGTGAGTGTGATTTGATATTAGACATCAGATCGAGGGAGGATCTAGGACATCAGATCTAAATCATCAGGAGTTCAGACCTCGGGAGAACAGAGGTGAATCACATCGAGAGTTCCCAATACGCGAAATCGCGACGCGCTCGGAAGATCGACCCACAGTCATAGCGAAGGGTCACATTGGTAAAGAAAAATAGAGGGGCTAGCATGCACTAGGCTCCTGTCGGGATTTCGGAGGTCGGGAGAATCGTGGTGACTCACATGCAAAGACCCAATATGTGAAATCATGAAAGTCTTTTTGAGTTAGGCGAGTAGTCATAGTCGTGGTTGCAAGAAGGAAAGGGATTAGCCAGACAAGAGCTAGTGCCTAGTTGGCATGGAGGTTGAGAAGCACTTAGGAAAGACCCCACACGTCTCATATGACATGTGCGTTTGGATAAAGGACCTGTGTAAGTGGGTTTGGGGTCTAGAAAATACCCGGAGAGTCAATCAAACTGAGTTTTTTTTATCGATCCTAGACTGGGACGTCGCACATCCCTTAAGAGAGAAGGGGGGTCTGCATCACCATGACAAGGTGCAACTCACCCTCTTTAGAGGCAACCACAGGTAAGCCATACATTTTGTTTTCATCACTACACCCATTGCCCAAACATCCCCATACCACCTCATCCACTTACATGACCTAGATTGGTCTTCACCTGGAAACATACCACATCTAAGGAGAATTATCCCAATAGGACGTGTTGAAACCCTCTCCAACCATGGCTTGTAGAATAGAATAACATCTTTGATCACTTGTATGGGAAAGGGTGGATTTTATGCACATGTTTAGATAACTTGATTATTATATGTTATTGACATTGCTATGATCCATGTGACTTATGATCCCATGGAGGGTGCACTTGTTGTTGTTGCAGAACCATTCCCGACGGACAGGTACACATGAGGAGATGATTCGTTTGGACCTCCATGGGGATAAAATCCCACCAGATGGATGTTGAGACCCCAACAAGGGACAGACATATGCCAGAGTCTTTCACTAGAGAGAGAGGAGGACATTCTAGCAGAGACGGCCTAGCAGGCCTAGACCCAGGGGGCTCTTTCCCTCCCATGTGATATTGGCCCCTGAAGGCCCTTGACATCATCATTCAGAGCCTTGACGTCACCTAGTTGAGGTGTCCATCTTGAGGACGGTTTGGGTTGGCACATGTGGCAGCTCCCGAGGGGTTTTGAGCCCCAACGTTTCACTTGGAGGGATAGCGTTCCAGCAGAGAGTCTAACGTCACCTTAGGAGGGGCATAATGTCACCCTAAAAAGATAAAATTAGGGTTTATTTGTCAAATTTATGTAAAAATGAATTTTCTCATGTAAACTGGCCATGTCAGCCTTTTTACCTAATTTTTTAATTAAAGGTCATTTTCATTGTATAAATAGGGTATTTTCCCCTTGTATTTTTTAGCATCATTCATTCACTCACAAGTGAGGTCTAAAATTTGCGCCCTACTTAAGGGTTATTGGCTGAGGCTAAATTTGGTGTTTCTTGGCATTTTTCTTGGTGGAAAGTCTTCAACTAGGATAATTGCTAGATTATTCTTGGTGAATGTAAGTGATTTTTTGCAATCCTTCTTTTCTTTGAATGGTTATGGTGCATTTACTTTGCATTTTTTCCAAGATCATGAAATTTCTAGTTTAAAACCCTAGGAGAACAAGCACATGTTATTGTCCTTGTCTTAACAACTTTTCACCTACTATATTGTGCTAGAAACCCTACCTTTAAACATTGTATTGGAGCCCTGCCATTGCAGCACTCTAGTATCATTTGCTTCATCAAGCCATTGTTTGCTTCAAGATTGAGATAAAGAAGAAGGAAAACCACTAGGGCCTAGGGTTACCTACTTCCTAGTAATTGTTTTCCTTCTAAGGCTTGTTGATTGAGGCCTTGGATTATCGACACCTCAATCATCATCCTTCTTTATCCTTAGCTCTTACATTATCATTTTTTTTCTTCAAGTTTGTTGCTGCAAAGTGACTCCATTATCCCTAAAAGGCATTGATTTAGACCTTGAATTTGAATGATTGATGAAACAAACCTGTAAATATTTTACCTCAAGCAACCTACTAGCCTTTCCTAACCCTAGATTAGACTAATTCACTAACCTTCTTGATGTTGTTACAAAAGTAATCTGCAACCATTTATTATAGCAGTAAAAGCACTTAAACACAATTGCAAAAGTTGATTTCTACACTACCTAATTAGCTTCCGACAAGTGCTAGTATATTTCTATTATTGAGTTATTATTTTTTGTCATTGTGAAGCTCTTTTAAGGAATTTATTATGAAGCTATCATCTTGTATACATTATTGTTATAAAAATATTTTTTCTTCATCTTGCATCAACTTATTTCTTCTATTGACAAGTCCAAGGTTTTATGAAGCATTAACATCAAATTGTACTTGCAAAGGATATTATTTTTGTGTTGCTTTGTTTTGGGAATGTACATCTAAGCATATCATTATTTCATTGATTAAAACTTTGGGACTTTCTGATCGATGTGACTTGTGAGAGAGGTTATATTTTATTTACACTTTAACATTTTCCTTCTCAAACCCCTAGGTGATCGGGGACGTCTCCCCTGGGCTATCATCCCTAAATAGAAAGAGGTGTCTTATTAAGGTGACAGTGATCCTGTTACGCCAATTTTCCTTCCTTTAGCCTTTCCCTCACTAGTACATTTGGGTCAAATTCTGACGACGTGTTTGACACAATTTCCACTTTATATTGTTGGGAGAACGACAAACAACAGACCCCCTCAAATGTTGTTTCACATGACGTTTCTTTTTCTACGTCATAGATATCGTCATTGTTGCGACATTTCATGCGGACACGTGACATCTCGGATTTGACTGTCCAAACCCCATATAACTGTCGTTACAGCGACGTCAGAGACATCGTAATTCTGACATCCCATTTCATAGGTCTCCACTACATGGACTCCATGGGAGTGACGTTATGGGCGTCGTAATACCGACGTATGGTAACATCTCTCAATTGATGTTAAGTTATATATTAACGACGTGGATTCCATGGGGAGCGACATTATGGACTTTGTAATACCGATGTATGGTAACATCTCTCAACCGACGTTAAGCTATATATAAATGACGTGTATTCCATGGGGAGCGAAGTTATGAAATTCGTAATATCAACGTATGGTAACGTCTCTCAACTGACGTTAAGCTATATATCAACGACATGTATTCCATGGGAGCAATGTTATGGCCATCGTAATAGAGACGTATGGTAACGTCGCTCAACCGACATTAAGCTATATATCAATGACGTGTATGCCATGGGAGCGATGTTATGGACGTTGTAATAGCGACGACCTGTAGGTATTTTAAAAAAATGTCAATTTGTTTTTCCTTTTTTGATATTTTTAAATTTTGCAACTAGAAAATGTTATTCTTTCATTTTAACCTATTCATCTATAAAATATTTAGTAGATCCTCTAAGGTATATATATCTACTACTAAAGTGCATCTTTAGTACAGTGTTTTGAGGTGTGGAACTCAAAATTGATGGTGAGATATTTTAAAGCACTTCCATGTTTTGTGATATGGGGACTGTGGGTAACCAAAAATAAAATGATTTTCGAAGACAAGTCCTTGGAAGTTTCTATTGTGGTGCAAAAAATTCAAATCCTCTTTAAAGAATGTAGCAAAATAAAAAAGTGACCATATCACATAGTTATTCAAGAGCCTACAATTAATCAATATTATGCATAGGGTTTCTTCAATGGGGCTTGTCAAGGAACCCTAGGTTCATGTCGAGCAGGTGCCATATTATATCTCAACCAACACCATTAATTCTTACTAAAATATGGAGTGGTAATATAAAAAAATAACAAAGTTGAATCTTGTGCCTATGGATTCTTCTTAGGTTTTCATTATCAAAAGGTGTAACAGAGCTTCAAATACATGCTGAAAATAAATTGCTTACAAATTAGTGTAATAATCAATGCACAATCTCAAATCTGGTGTTTTCTCCTTTACTTGAAAGAATTGTAGAATCTAGGTTGCATTTCCAACATATTTCTTTTAACCATGTGTATAGAGAATTAATTATCAAGTTGGAAGAATTATCAAAGGAATCTATAGTGTTGGAGGAAGGTTCCTTAGTCATACATGAACACTCCAAAAATTCTCTATTTTTTGCAGTGCATTAGTTTGTGCTCTGAATTTTGTGTATGTATGGTTAAGTTAATGATTAGCTTGTAAAGACATGTTTCCTCCAAGGTTTCTATTTTGATTCATTTTGAGTCTGAAGACTATAATGACCAAACATCAACTACTAAAAAATAAGGGATCAGAACATAGCAACAAGGCTTAGCAAAGTATATTTTGATTTCTTGATGAAATAGCAAATATAAGCTTTTTTTTTCTTGGAAAAAAAATAAAATAATATATATA